>JABUQX010126235.1:0-2500 GCA_015478945.1 Trachelipus rathkii
ATATATATATACAGAGCATATATATATATATATATATATATATATCAAAAGTCGCGTCCATTGAATAAGCAAAGGATGCAAAGCAAGCATAATATACCTTTGTGACTAACTAATGAAGTACAATTACAATTTTATTATATTAATTAATATTATAAAAAATAGAGTAAAGGAGAACCATATTATATAGAATAAAAACAATGAAAACCATCTCTTGAAAAAAAAAACAAAAATAAACTAAATTTTTTTTTTTTTTTTTTTTTTTTTTTTTTTTTTTTGGCCTCAATTCATGCAGATAGAACCTCTCTTATAATTCTTTGGTACACAAAGTGAAAATTGTAGAATATAATCGTTTGTACAAAATAATGTTTTCATGGATTTTAACATATAAATGGTGAGGTAAAGATCAACCTAACTCAATCATTTGCGATTGTATTCATTCAAGCTTTCGAAGGATTTATTTTGGAAAACATGACAATAAATCTAGATTCTCAATTTCGTATTTCGGCCTTTTTTTTTTGCTTTTCTTTTTATGCCCAGCAAAAGAATATTAAGGTAAGAATTAGACTAACTGTTGTGTTGAGGACGCTCACCTAAATATACAAACACCTACACACACACACTTTCATGCATACAAACCCACTACACACAAACCCACTGCATACACAAACACCTACACATCCACCACACACATCACATTGATTATCATCATCACACATATATATATATGTATATATATATATATTATAGGTATATATATATATATATAGTTATATATATATATATATATATATATATATATATATATATATAATATACATATATTATTATTATTACATATTTCCATATATGATATTATATTATTATTATTATTATTATTGGTTGTTGTTATATTAAAGAAGTATATATATATATACATATAAGTTATTATTATTATACATATATATATATTATATTTATATATATTGATATATATATACATATATATTACATACATATATATATATGTATACTATATATATATATTATTTTTATTATTATTATTATATATATACATATATATATTATTACATATTACATATACATGTAAGATGAAAGTAGGTTATTGATATGTTATTATTATTATTATTACATATTATATATATATATGTGTGTGTGTGTGTGTGTGTGTGTGTGTGTGTGTGTGTTGGTTGGTTGGTTGGTTGGTTGGTTTTGTGTGCTTGTAAATGTGTTTCGAGTGTCATTACTTGCATGTAAGTTAATGAAAAGATATACAATTAAATTATTTAATAATGTCTGATTATGTATTTATTATATTTAATAAAAATAGAAAAGAGTAAAAATAAAGAAAGATTAAAGTAAGATAAATAAAAAAATATAAAATATTATAATTCGATAATTAATAAATACTACGTGTAAAAATTAAAATTCAACTCATTTTTCATTACGATTATTATAGATTTTCTTTTTAAAAATTTTAATTGTTCAAATTTTGTCATTATTTTATGTTATATAATAAAACTTTAAAAATTGATATTATTGTTTGTTCATGTGGATTATATAAAAATAATTGCTCCTGCTCCAGCAATTTAAAATTCAAGGCTATACAATTTTTAAATTCCTGGCTCCGGGTCCATCAAACAAAAAAATTCGACTCCGGCTCCGGCTCAACACCCTCCCACAAATATTTTTTTGGGGTTTCGGCTCAGGGTCCACTCAAAAAATAAAATTCAGCTCCAGCTTCAACCATAGTCTTGCGGCTTCCGACTCAAACTCCACAGACCTGTCTATTATGTCATACAAGTGTGTATTTTTGCGTTATAAAATTTCTTAAGTCGTTTTCTTGTTTCATGTTAATTAATTATTTGAGTCTTTCTAAAAGCCTTCTCTCTTTCGCTTCTATTAATCTCTGCATTTCAATGCATGTAAAAAGATTATTATTATTATTATTATTATTATTATTATTATTATTATTATTATTATTATTATTATTATTATTATTATTATTATTATTATTATTATTATTATTATTATTATTATTATTATTAAACTTATTATTCCATTATTATTATCATTATTATTATTATTATCATTATCATTATTATCATTATAATTATTTTAATTATAATTATTATTATTATTATTATTATTATTATTATTATTATTATTATTATTATTATTATTATTATTATTATTATTATTATTATTATTATTATTATTATTATTATTATTATTATTATTATTATTATTATTATTATTATTATTATTATTATTATTATTATTATTGTTTTTTTTGTTTTTGTTTTATTTAAATTATTATTATTATTAATATCATTATTATTATTATTATTATTATTATTATTATTATTATTATTATTATTATTATTATTATTATTATTATTATTATTATTATTATTATTATTATTATTATTAGTAGTAGTAGTGGTAGTGAAATTATCTATCTATTCATCCATCTATTCGCACACCTAGCCATTTGTTAAAC
>JABUQX010126235.1:15000-17500 GCA_015478945.1 Trachelipus rathkii
TGTACATAAAAGTAAAGGGCTACTACGAAATTACATCAAGAAATAAACAAATATGTAAGTTTGCCTCTATTTTGACCAGTGAAGACAATGATATTAACTTCAATTGGTGGAAAACACTGGAAATAGTTTTATGAATTTGAAAAAACTAGCAATAAAATACCTTTCAGCTCCACCGTCATCAGTCGAAAGTGAAAGAATATTTAGAACAGGAGGAAATATTTATGAAGCCACAAGAAATATGTTATCCCCTGAAAATGGAGAACTGCTAATGTTGTCATTTTAACCTTAGAGCTTATTCAAATGAAGTTTAGTTTAATATCTTTAACTACGAAACTTTTCAATTTTCATTTAATTATTTTTAACATGTGAATGGTTTGCTATAGGTAAGAAATAGTTATTTACTTTTTGTTTTATTACTTTGTATATAACACTGGTAAACATGAAATTTCTTGGACGGGGTTTCACAATTGATTATTGATGTGCTGATTCCAAAAATGTAATCGGTTTTTGCATATTACATCGCATTTGTGAGATATTGTGTGTAACACAGATTTGTAAAATTTTATGATTTTTACCTTTTTCAAGAGGGTCTATCACAATTATTGGGATATATATATATATATATATATATATATATATATATATATATATATATATATATATTTATAGTTATATATTTAATTATATATATATATATATATATATATATATATATATATATATATATATATATATATATATATATATATATATATATATATATATATATATATATATATATATATATATATATATATATATTGGATATATGAAGGGAGAGAAACAAATCGCAATGATATGATACATGTTTTTGATAGATATATGTTAAACATATAATACAACTATGAATAAAGAGTAATATGGGACAACAATGAATGTAAAAGAAGGAATGGGTTTAGTTAATGTAAACATACCTACGATGGTAGTAACTTTTTCTTCGTAGACGATCTACTGTGCATAGCGTCTGGAATATCCCTCATCAAGCTCCAACAATAGTCGGCCATCATATTGATATCCCATTTGCCCTGGTAACGTCCTTCCATGAACTTTAGATCTTGATGGAAGCGTTCACCCTGCTCATCACCAACATCGCCTAGGTTATCCGGAAATTTTCTTAGGTGAGAATGTAAGTAGTGCAACTTTATACTCATTCTACATCCATGAGAATGAAAACTGTCCAGCAGTTCCTGTACAATGTTAGTGGTTCTCGGCTTTCCTGTTCCCCAGAAAATTCTGTGCTACATCTGAAAGAGCATTCACGCTTTTGCCTCTAACACAGTCATTGGTTGTAGCAGCGCGCATCACGGAGTGAGTGTCCGTATTTGTGGGTCATCAAATATCCCAGCTTTTTCTTCTCGTCACTCAGACCAGGAAACGTTGAGCATAGAGTAGCGGGAAGCATTCACATCATGGTCCAGGGCCTTCACAAATTGTTTCATCAAACCAAGTTTTATGTGTAGTGGAGGTAAGTGATGTTTTCTCTGTACAAGTGGTTCACGTACGATGTTCCTGTCACCCGGCGTCAACTTCCCTCGGTGGCCATTCTCCTTTGGTCCAGTGATCCTTTGCCGCCTGGCTGTCCCAATAGCACAGGAAGCAGGGATATTTGGTGAAACCTGGACCGAGGAAAATGTTTACCATTTTGAGGTCGACGCATATTTACCATCCATGTACCTGATATTGTAACCTCTCCAAACTGTCTTGATTTTTGCATACTCCTCTCTCATCCGTACCGAGTACCCTACTGGAACCGAAGCATACCTGTTGCCGTTGTGTAACAACACACACTTTAAACTGCTCTGAAGTGTCAATAAACAGTCACCACTTTCACCTGCATCGTATGCTGGGAGTCCCATAGCGAGTAGAAGGCCCTGCAACTTCACAGCAATACGCAAGGTTACCATCTGACTGGAAGATCCTCCGCAGCTCTGCTTCTCTGTTACGATTAAAATGTTACTCTTGTGCCATGGTCCAGTAGTTATATTTTTCATGCAAACTCGAAGCCAACAGCTCAGGACAATTTCACAAATACAACTCTCTATACAAGATCCTTCATCTCACCCTGGGGAACAATGATGACCATCCGGATCAGGATGTTTCAGATGGAGATAGATAGACATCATCCAGGCTATTGGCATCCATACATGTAGACGTACTAAAGTTACCACATGCTTCCCGAATATCGACCGCAGTAAACTTGCTGCTACTGTAGATATATGCGAAAGGTAACGTCTATACAGCCTACGTAGTGCGCACATGAATTTTGTTATTCCTAGGGAATATGCAAAAATAGGGATCCATGATTGCACGAAAACGGGATGTGATACAGCAAATCCGAGAATATATATGGAATCAGCACCTCCGAATTACTATATATCTGCTGCAAAAGTCCATCCAAGAAAAATTTCACCATTTTTTGTTGACCAGTGTAAGTTTTCTTTATTTTTCCTTAAATGGATGA
>JABUQX010126235.1:30000-35000 GCA_015478945.1 Trachelipus rathkii
CTCCGACTCCACTTAAACAAAAATTTTCGACTCCGACTCCGACTCCAGCAGTCAAATTCAAAATTTCGACTCTGACTCAGCTTAGTGCTTACAAAGTTACAATAAAACATTTTTTTGTTTCAACTATTTTTTTTTTCGCTTGCTTTTGAGAATAAAAAAATATACCACTTTTCCAATGAATCTAATCTCCAAATGCTATACGGTAAAATACCGTAAAGACTAGAGGTGTAGCGGATATCCGCATCCGCATAATTTTTCTCTACCCGCATCCGCATTTGCATTCGCATCCGCATGAATTTTTTTGCGGATAGCGGATAGTATTCATTTATGAATTATGAGACTAAATGTTCCTCAACTTTCTGTAACGCAAGATGTTCAGACTCGTTGGAATAGTAGTTGGTACATGCTTGAGAGGATGGGAGAAATAAATGAAGCTGTCTCCCTTATGCTTCGAACAAACACAAAGGTGAAAGGCTTGACAGGTGATGATAATACGATTTTAGGTAATTGTATTACTCTTCTTAAACCGTTTGAAGAGGTAACTAAGACTATTATCTCAGAAAATTCTTGTTTGCCAGACGAGATTCCTCTAGTTGCAACGATGAAAGCTGTGCTAAATGCTGCTATTAAAAGTAAGGGACTTTCAAAGGTGACAGAAACACTAATGCTGGAGATAGATAATAGATTTCAAAATCTGCAAAACGATTACGCATCTGCAATAGTAACTTTTCTGGATCCTAGATACAAAACCAAATTTCTTGAACCACGTGTTTCACAAAGGGTTAAAATTTATTTAGTATGCCTATGTGATGAAATGCTGCTAAAGCCAGAAATTTCACCAGCCAATAAAAAGGAAAAGATTGCAGAAACAGACACACATTTACTATCTGTTAGCGAAACCATTGCTGAATCCATGAACGTTCTTTTGGCTTCTAGCAGCGATGAAGAGTCTTGTTCAGAGGTGTCAAAGGACACTCTGTCATTGATCGAAGATTATCAAAAGCGAAAACTCTTGGAATCGGATAAAGATCCATTGGTTTGATGGCGTGATAATTGTAAAAGTTTTTCACATCTTGCAATGCCCTTCAACAAGTGTAGCTATTGAGCGTCTTTCAGCGGTGCAGATCTTTTTTACGAGGAAAAGAAAAGCAACCTCTCCGGCCCGTAGCCAGGAATTTTTTTCGGGGGGGGCTGCGACTTTCGCAAGTGGTTACATTTCAAATGAAGTTAAATTATATATATATATATATATATATATATATATATATATATATATATATATATATATATATATATATATATATATATATATATATATATATATATATATATATATATATATAATAAAAAATAATAATATAATAATAATATTATAATATATAATATATATTATATATATATATATATATATATATATATATATAT
Source organism: Trachelipus rathkii (assembly GCA_015478945.1). Classification (NCBI taxonomy): domain Eukaryota; kingdom Metazoa; phylum Arthropoda; class Malacostraca; order Isopoda; family Trachelipodidae; genus Trachelipus; species Trachelipus rathkii. Next base: position 31,426 of record JABUQX010126235.1, read on the forward strand.
ATATATATATATATATATATATATATATATATATATATATATATATATATATATATATATATAGCATATATATATATATATATATATATATATATATATATATATATATATATATATATATATATATATATATATATATATATAATCTCATAAGAACTTACCATCGTTTTATAAGGTCAATTTCAGTTTCCTTGCTTTTTGACTGAGGTGATTCAAAATATTTTCATTGCTGACTTCTGTGCTGAGATCTCGATGAATTGACAGTAAAGCAAGACCTGTAATGCGATCCTCTCCAACACTATTCCGTAAATACGTTTTCAGACGCCTTAATGTCGAAAAGGTTCTTTCTACTGTTGCGGTGGATACAGGCAATACTGCTAAGATATTCAGGAGAGTAGCAATGTTAGGAAACCTCCTCTTGTCACACTTAGCCAAAGCACCGATCGCAGTTTTTGGTTTTTCATTTTCTAGCAGCCATTTACGCTGCCAGAGACACCACTCTCCTTTTAGTGTATCCTCGTGAGGGTCTGGAAGGTCGTCTTTATAAAAGAGGATGCTTTTTTCAATATGCTTATAAGGTACATTGCACTTTCTGGTAAAATATACTGAAGTGAAATGATAGTGGTTTCATGCGAGAGAAATCGATCAGTCAACGAAGAAATCAGATCATCAATAAACGGAATAAAAACTGAGATGCGGTAATATGATTCGGGATCTGATGTAGGCACATTACAACGATGTTTCTGGAACTTCGTAGTTCTTGGAATTGTTATTTCAATACCTAAGCTGTCGCATACATTTTTAGCTTGTGTGAATATGGTTTTAAACTCTGTGTCTGCATTTTGTCTATCTTTTTCGAGAAGTTGAATAATGTCTTTCACTAAGTTTATTGCACTGACAATGTCCAAATGGACACTCTGTAACTGTTTTGACAAGGTGTAGATTATTCCAAGAAATTTACTTAAAACGTATAATGTTATTATAAAATTCAAATTACTGATTGAATTTAACAACGAAGTAGCTTTCTGTGATAATTCACCAGGCCATTCTTTTATTTCTTCCAATGACGCAAGTATTGGCTCAAGAGTCTCTTTAAAAAGGAAAACCGCTTCATGCCGTTCACACCATCTGGTCTCGCACATCTTTTTGATCCTCTTGTTATTTTGGTTACTAGAAAACTCTTTTATTTTATCTTCCAGAAGTTTTGTGCGCTTCGGACTCGATCGAAAAAAAGTGCATATTTCAGAGATGAATCCTAAGACGTTTCGAATTGCCTGAATTTTAGAAGAGTCTGAGAGACATAGATTTAAACAATGTGCTACACAATGTGTGTATAGAGCTTTAGGATACTCATTCCGAATAACAGATTGCACTCCTCGGAATTCGCCTCTCATGGAAGAGGCTCCATCATATCCTTGGCCTCTTAAATTTTCGAGTTTTAAACCAAGATAGCCGAGTCTCTCCAAAATTACATTTGCCAATGCTTTCCCTGAGATATCATAAACCGGAACAAATGATAAAAAATCCTCTCTTAAAGTAAAAGGAGTATCACCTCCATCACCACCAATCGCGTACCTTACACAAAGTGAAAACTGTTCTGTTTGGGAAATATCCGTTGTTTCATCAGCTAATGCTGAAAAAAATTTGTTTTTATTAACTTCTTCCACTATTTTCCTTTGTATAAGCTGACTAAATGACTGTATGATTTCATTCTGTATCATCGGACTCGTATACATTGAATTTTTGGACGATAGAAGTAAGTGGTTCTTCAAAACCTGGTCACCTCCATTTGCTCGAAACCTAAGAAGGCTTCTAAAATTTCCGTCATTTTCAGCTGGAGTTGATAATTCAATACGTCCAGAGTCACTTGAGCCCCTTAATGCAAGACCTTGCTGGCCACATAAACGTATAGTTTCAATTATTGGTACAAGTTTTTCTCTATTTTCCTTCACATTTTTCTTATTTTGAGTGTCCAGTTGTTTGTCTATGCTTTCGATTTTTTTCTGAATAAGAGCTTCAATATTATATATATATATATATATATATATATATATATATATATATATATATATATATATATATATATATATATATATATATATATATATATATATATATATATGTAGTAAGTGGGCCAGCCCTTATCTCATTTACGAAGAAAAGAGAAGCAAACTCTCCCTTTAAAGGGCTCAGAAGCTTTAGTTTTTTTAACATAATTTGAGAATTATTAATTTCAAGTATTATTCTACATATAACCTTTTTTCCAAATGGGTTGAGGCTGGGGAAAGAGATTGGTGGGGTGCAAAAGAGTTGGGTCTAATTCGCAATCTGATAACACAGATATATATATATATATATATATATATATATATATATATATATATATATATATATATATATATATATATATATATATATATATATATATATATATATATATATATATATATATATATATATATATATTTATTTATAAATATATATATAGCATATATATATATATATATATATATATATATATATATATATATATATATATATATAGTTATAGTATATATATATATATATATATATATATATATATATATATATATATATATATATATATATATATATATATATATATATATATAACAACTCCTAGGAAGGGCTTTCGCCCTGTCAGTTGGTCCAACATCTTCTTTTGGCCCGAAACTCTTAACCCTAGAGCATTTTAGAAAACCATTTCTTTTCGCAATTGTTTCCGATGCCAGTCCTCTGGTTAATACTCTCAGGTAGGGTTTTCGCCCTTTCAGTAGAACTAGAATCTTCTTTCATTAGGCTTCAAAACTCGTTCACCCAGAGGTCTCCAGAGGATCTTGCTTCTAGGCGCATAAGATTCTAACACTGGTCCAAGAGTAATACAAGCAAAAGGAAAGGACCAGGTTGCTAGCTCTGTCGCCCTATAACCATGCGAAGAAAATCTTCACTTGTCCTGACAGCTACGAAACTTCCAACCTTCTTTATAGGAGAGTATATATATATATATATATATATATATATATATATATATATATATATATATATATATATATATATATATATATATATATATATATATATGTATATATATATATATATATATATATATATAGTATATATATATATATATATATATATATATATATATATATATATATATATATATATATATATATATATATATATATATAAAATATATGTGTATAAGACTCTAACATTCTCAATCCGCGGATAGTGATTTTTACTATCCGCATCCGCGGATAGTCAAAAATCACCATCCGCTACATCTATAGTAAAGACATAAAGATGCAGGCGCAGCGCAATACATGACAAACAAATATATTTCAGTTTCGGAAACAAATGTATTACCAATTATAATGCAAATTATTTTTATTTGCATTATAAAACAGCCATTTTAAAATTAACAGTTTAATACTTTCAGTTTCAATAATAATAATAATAATAATAATAATAATAATAATAATAATAATAATAATAATAATAATAATAATAATAATAATAATAATAATAATAATAATAATAATAATAATAAT
>JABUQX010126235.1:40000-52500 GCA_015478945.1 Trachelipus rathkii
TTGTTATATACACTGAGACTGCATTTATATGGTAAGATCTAAGAATAAAGAAACGCTTACTTTACTCACTAATCATTCAATATCCATGAACCAATTAAGTAAACATCGTTGTTTATCTTTTAATTCGTTTATTATTATTATTATTATTATTATTATTTGTTACATATATTATTATTATTATTATATAATATTAATATATTATTATTGTTATATATATTATATTATTTTACTTAGACACTAAGGTCTATGTTTTAATCCAACTGAGGTTTACCCACGATGAAGAGCAGAAAATCATCGGATTACCATCCGAATGATTTTTTTCTGTTCTCCATCGCGGGAGAAAAATTTTAAGCCTTATTTATTTTCCGTCAGATGTGAGTTTATTTTGAGGTATGTTGGAAGATCTTCAAAATTATTTTTTTCATTCTGGTTAAAGGTTGAGGTTTGGGTAGCTTTCTTTCTTTCTTCTCTGCTCTCGATTTCAGACCACTCAGAAAGGCGGGAATTCGGGCAGTCTTTAAAGAAAGCTTATTTTTTAAGTGCTTTGGGGGTTCCTTTTTGATGGGAGTTTCCTTTTCTTCTCTACCTACCAGCAAGATGGTGAATTCCTATTTGAATTCGCCTCCGTCCGAGCCAGCTCAAAGTTTTCCTTGTGTTAAAATCTTCTGATGGAGTAGGATTTTTTTATGCGCAGTGATATTATTTTTGAAAGGGCTATTTGGTTTCATTGGTATATTAAGACTCTTTAAATAGGCCAAGAGACATTAGCACATGCCCTTCCCCTCGTGGCGCTATTAATATTAGAATTTCCTTAATTCTACTTTTCTGACATCGTTTCTTTAATGGTTATTTATTCTAAATTGGGCTTTCACTTTTAAATTTTCACCCGTCAATTATTTTTTTAATTAACCAGCTATTAGAAGGATATCTATGTATACATCCTATTAATATCTATCTGAACATCGTGCCGAGTAAGTGAGTCTTCCCTATTAATTTCTCTGTATCATTAGCGCCTGCTTGCAATACTCATTAAATCCTTAAGAGAACAATTTATATCTTCTTCTCCTCGATTTTCTCAATCATTTTTGTTTCAACTAATAATTTGAGCCTTATTCGACATCCTCTCATCCATCTCCTAAAACGCTTATCCTTTGTTCTTTGTTTTTTTTTTTTTTCTATCAATTTTTTTTTCTTCCTCCTTTCTTGATCATCTCTTTCGACCAAAATATTTTTTGGCCAGCATATATCTTAACTTTGGCATCAATAAGAGCTCAATAAACTGTAATTCCCCTATATATTCCTATATGTTTTTCCTTTGATCTAATTTTTTACCGGGCTCTAGTATAATAAGGTTTTTCATTACCTGCTCTCGCATCTCCAATTTCCTCGGAACTTAATACTTCTCTCGAGGTGAAACCTGCTTTTAGTACAACAACGACTATGAAGCTCCTAACGAAGTCACCATCTTAGCCTCCGTTCTTAGATCAATTTCACCAGTAATTTCATTTATAACCCGCAGATTTATCCGGTTCTTCGATCTTTTTCTCTCTAACTATTACGCGGGGTGTCCTCGCTTTTCCGTAATGACCTCAGTACCAAAGATAATAGCGTATGTCGGTGCTTCGCAGCCCGAATTAAAGATCCTCGAGTCGGATATTATTTGCATATTTCACCCTGGTTCTCATTACTTAAATAATATATAGAGCTTGCGAGATTTTCGAAGTGTTCTTTCCCCACATCCCTCACATCCATTTCATCAAGTTAAAAAGCACATCCTCATTTCATTATTCAAGCAGGTTCACCGCTTATTCTTATTCTTAACCTTTGGCGCTTCTGCTTCCGAAGAGCTTCCTATTCACTTGCAAGTCCCCATTCATCCTCCTTCAAACTGTTCAATTTACTTCTTTTTCTTCTCCTACGTATGCGTATTATTCTGTAGTATATATCGGCGTTATCTATATATATATATAGTTTATATATATATATATTATATATAATAAATATATATATATAGTATATAGGGATTGTTAAGGTTTATATCGTATATATTTAACTGATTTTACTATGGAGTGTTACACGAGGATTGGCTTTGAATTCTGAAAAAGTTTTTGTCACATTTTATTTAGTTATTAATAATTGATAAGAGTAGTTGATAAGTTTTGTTTCAAACAATAAAAAATAATTTTTTTCGAACGTGCTTAGTGGTTAATTTGCAGGAAAAAAGGTGTGAAATAGTCTTTTACTTTATTCTGCGATGAAACTTTTAAATATTGTTGATGGGTTGTGATTTTTACCACTTGCTAATTATTTAACGACATTTGTTAGTACAAATTATAATATTAATATATATATAGTAGGTATCTATTGGAGTACGTAGTAGATTTATGGTGGAGGATAAGAGTGATATTATGGTATTAGTATTATAGGTATATTATTAGGGTCAGTTCGATTATATATTATAGTATATCTAATACTTATATAAATATATATATCTTAATATAGTACATTATTATTATTATACTTAGCATTATTATATTCTTTATAAATCTATAGTTAATTACTATATATTGTGTCATATAGTATAGATTTTTATATCGTTTTCTTGTAAAAAGCAAAACGTCTAAAGCGACAATTTGCTGACTTTACAATTTTTTGATTCTTAAGGAAAAATCTTTAAAATTGATCCTCTCTATTTATGAAACACCTTTCGTTCAAACTTGTGCTAAAGTGAAATTTTGTAATTTGTAGGGCCTTTTTCTAGCGTAAATTTTTTGGCGGGTTGTAGTTATTTATTTTCTTATTATCTTATTATTAATATTATGTTGTATTTGTATTTATATTTATTTTCATTTGAGTTTATTATTTTTGTCAACCTTGCTAATATTCTTTTTTATAATGCTTATGTACTTTGATTAAGGTATTTTTTTTTGATTTTGTTGTTTTTTTTTGGTTTTTTTTTATTTGTTGTTTTTAATTTAGTAAGTTGTTTTTTAGTTTTTTATTATTATTATTAATATATTATTATTATTTTATATATAATTTTACTTGGTATGTAGTGTTTATGTGGTAATATGTCCTTTTTTTGTATATGAGTGAGCGTTGATTTGAGTGATATTATATATATTTATTGGTAGTATAATATTAGTGTTATTGAGTATTTGGTGATGGTAGTATATTATTTTATATGTTAATAAAATGTGTCTATATAGTATATATATATTAATATAATATAAATATGTATTACAATTAATAAATAGTAGTACCAATATACAGAATATCTTTGAGTACTATGTAGTATATATATTATCTAGGTTTGGTGGTTGGTCTAGGTGGGACCGGTTGTCCAGTAACGTTTTCACTACTCGTGCTCTCCTCTGTCTTCTTCTCTCGTAGTTATCAATTCTTCGCTCTCTCTCCTCGGTTCTCTCTCGTTTCTTTTTTCTCTTCCTTGTTTTTGTGTCTACGATTTGGATCTGCTATCGTATATATATTATTGATATACGTTATTATTATGTAGAGACAGTGTTGTATAAAAACACCAAAAAAAGTATCTTTATGGGATATATTAGTAAAGCAAGTTCCCGGATTTCCGGTAAATAGAGGCGCTCCTTTTGTTTGTGATATAGTTAGATTCGTTTATATTTGATATTATTAGTATATTTTCGGTATATATATCGAGGTATGTTTTTACTTATATTATTTTGATATAATATATATTAATATATAGTTATATTATTTAATAGTATATTGTATTAGAGAGTGAGTAATTATTGTTTGTACTAAAATAGCTTTAAACTTTCCTAATATTTTCTAAATAAGGTTATTTGTTTGATAAATTTGCCTTCTTAATTTAATATATCTGTGAGTGATGAATCTACCATCTTTGAAATGTAGCTTTAATTAAATTCAGTACATTAATGAGCAAACAAATTTTATAAATTAGATATATGATATATATATTATAAATATATATATATATTATATAATATATATATATATAGTATATAGATTCCTTATATGTAGTATAAATTTCTTATTCCAGATGACCCATATGGTAATCAAAAAAGTATACTAATTATAGTATATATATATTATATTATTTATATTATATTATATATATTATTATATATTATTTCTATATATTTATTATTATATTATATATATATTATTTATATATATATTATATATTATATATATATTTTAAATATTTGAGTTTCCTATTCTTCTCAGATACATTTTTCTTTTTCTAAAACGTATTTCTTTATAGTTGATATTCCATGTTACAATCTTTATTCCCATGAAATTTATTTAAAGCACTCTTTTCCTTCATATTCTTCATATTATATATTTATCTTTATTATTCTTATTTGTTTTACTGTTGTTTTCTTTGTTTTTAAATATTATTATTTATTATGTATATTTTATTATAATATATGTTATAAATATTATGAGAAAAAATAAACAATTTCTGTATATAATCACGTAAGCACCATTCCGTCCGTTCTATTTCGATTTGGGCATAAATTACCGCCATTTTTTAATAGGTTATAAGCGGTATTTTAATAGCCGGTTATTTTCTCTTACCTTTTTCGTTTTAATTTGGCATCATCCTTTTTTAGTTTAGTTATGTAAAAATTTCATCTTTATTTTGACCTAATCTTTTCGCAAAAAAAATGGAAATTTTATCGTAACATCAAGAAAATTTGCTCAAAATAGATCGTTTCTATAATGTTAACTTTTGCTAAGCACGAGTAGTCTACGTAGTGCAGGAAGTAGTCCTCTGTATATATATATATTATATAATTATGATATTTATATATATTATATATTATATATATATTATATATATAATAATATATATTATTTTATATATATATTTATTTATTATATATATATATTATTATATATTATATTAATATCTTATTCTCCATCCAATAGTTTAAAATTTACAGTGTTAAAATGCAAGTTAATAAACAATAACATAAAAAAACACTTATTCTTCTATTTCTATGCTGATAATATAGGAGCCATAAAAATCGCTTCCGTCCTCAAATATTTGTATAAACATATTGTTTCCGATTCAGTGGGTTTTTCAGCTAATACATAGGCGTTTTTTAGGTGTCATTTCGGCAAATGCTCAATACTTTATCTAAAACGGTTCGTTCGATGAACATTTGCCTGTCAAGTTATTGATATATATATATATATATATATATTCTGTTTATATACGCAAATTAAGAACATTGTATAACAAATTTCTATTTGATCTATGTTTTATATCTGTGTTTGCTTACTATATATAATCATTATTTATGATAATATTGTTTATATAATATTATATATATTGTAAATGTATTTGATATATATATTTATTATTCTATATTGTTATATATATATATATCGAGTGATATATATAGTATATAGCTATATTTATATATGATATATATTAGCGTATAATATATCATGCTATTATTATAATATAATCTGTATTAGTATATATATATTATATGTATATGTATATATATTTATATATTTGTGTATTTATGTTTACCTGTTATTTTTTTTATTTTTTGAGTATATATATATTAGCTGGTGTATATTAGTGGTTTGAATATGATTATATATATTGTTACGTGATTTTTTTTATATTATGTAGTGTTATTTATATTATATATATATTTAATTATATTGTTAGTGGGTAGTTATTAGCTATTATGGATATATTATTATATTGAGTAAATGAGCATATTAGTAGCTTGATAGTTGACATAGGTAGGGCGTAGGGGGGTGGTAGGATTGTAGGGGAGGAGTATTATATATTATGTTGTGAGGGTTTTATATTTATATATATATATATATTATAAGTTATTGTTATATTATAATATAATATATATATATATATTACATATATATATATATATTATATTATTTTTGTTTTGTTGTGTCGATGTATTTATTATTATTTATTTATATAATAAATAATATATAGTGTTGTATATATATAATTAATAGTATTTTATTTTTATATATTTGTATAATATTTTCCTTTTTATCGAAAGCTTTTATTGTTTTAATCGTAATTATTAGTTATGAGTATGTAGACTCAGTATGCGACATGTACTTATGAGTTCACTTTGCTTGTTATTGATTACGCTATTATAGTGAGTTATTCATATGATAATTTAGCGTTATGACGATTTGTATTATTTTTAAAGAATTAATATATAGATTGAGCTATATTGTATATTTAGTGTATATATATTATATATTAGTTATCGTATGTGTATATATATATATATAATTATATACGTAATGGAGATTGGCAATTAATTTAGACTTTTGTTGAATATCAATTTCTCTTTGTGTTGTTTTATACTTTCTTTGTCCCAAGTTCATTGTACTGATTTCTTTCAATTCAAAGATAATAGATTGCTTTTACTGCAAATTAATAGCAGTTATGATCATGAGGTGGTCCAAACTGTCGAATCTTTTATTTAATCGAGATGTTAATATGTAAATTACCTATTAATAATTGAAAAATGTAAGTTTTATAGTGTGTTCCACAAACAATATGTTTTTAACCATTATATATATATAATAGTTCTTTTGTATATATATGTCGTTGTCAAGTTTATATATATTAGTAAATTATATCGATATACTAATGTTGACGCAATGATAATATTATAGATTTTATATATATAGATTTTATATATTATATTTTTTATCTATAATATTTAAATAACTATATATATGTATTATATAATATTTATATTAGTGTATTGTATATATATATATATTTATTATGAGTTGAAATTAGGTATATTATTATTGTATATATATATACTGAGTAGTAATATATATATATATTATATATATATATATTATATATAATATTTTAAATAGACTATATAGTATATGAGTATATTAGATCATACTATAATATAGTATATATATTGTATTATTATATAATATATTATTTATACCATTAATATATATATATATATATATATTTAAATATACTATATATATATATAGTATATATATATATATATAAATATTATAATTATATAGTATTTTATACGTATATTATGATATTAATCTATATATTATGATACGTTTAAAGATACTTGAGCTTTCTTCCCTTTTCTCGGACAATCGTGTTTTCTTTAACCTATAAGGTTTTCCTTTGCGTAAAGTGTTTCCATTGATTACTTTATGATATTCTTAAATTCATTATCTGAAACTTCACCAGAACACGTCTCCCGCTAATCGATATGGGGATGAACTGCCCGCCATTTTATATCTGGGCTAAAGAAGCGTTTATTTAACAGCGAGTTATTCTTCACCTTTTTCGTTTTATATTTTTGCATAAATTTTCTATTTAATTTATATGAGATTTATGGTAATAATTTCAATTATTTTTGACCAAGTATGGCGAACCATAAAAATAAGAAAAGGAATTTTATCGTAAACAATTATAAATTTGCAAAAATTAAGAGTCTGTTTCTATGATGTTAACTGACGTGTAGAGCACGAGTAGCACGAGTGCAGGCGTCGCATATATATATATATACATTGATGTATATAATAATTATAATTATATAATATATATAATATTTTAGTATATTATATTATTTATTAGTATCATATATATACTTTATATTTATATTAATATATTATTATATCACCACTACTATTATACTATTATTATATTATTACATATTGATATATATTATATATAATAATACTATTTTAGGATTAAAGTGTCGTTATATTATAATTTATTGCGTATAAAGGGGTTAATCAATATAGTAATCTTCCGTTTCCCTGTTTTTAAAACTTAAATATTTTAAACATTAAATAATTAAGGTAATGAAAGGCGCTGATATAAATTATTAATAATATATGAATTATTTAAATAAATTATTATCTATTATACCAGAACTAATTGCTTTTCATTAAAATAATGTTAATACATATCTAAAATAGAATAAAGTCTTGGTTCACATTGCTTAATTAAAATATATTAATAAACTAATATTTAAATACTAAATTGCAAAGACCTATAGATTAGGAGAAAATTATTATTATTTAATATATATATAGATATATATATATATTATATAAATATATATATATATATATACTAATAATAATATATATATATATTATATATTATTATTTATATATGGCTAAATTGGAATCTGTCTTACTGGCAGCTTTGGTATTCAAATTTCGAACTAATATGCGATATATGGCAGATTCTGGCATAGATCGATATATTATTCGATAATATATTATATATTTGAAATCTATACAGTTATTTATATATATATATATATATATATATATATTATATATATATAGTATATTATATGAATATAGATAAGATTATATGATAATATAATATAAGTCTTATACTAGTATGTAGGTAAATTATACGTAAAATTTCATGTTGTCGTACCTTAGATGAAATCTTTTTGTAATCCTATACCTGATAATAGCCCAACAAGTTGCCCTGACTTAATGGTTTTATGTTCTACAGCCTCCTGCAAGTCACGCCCTAACCTAATGGATTAGTTTAAGCCCCCAAATATCACCCTAACCTAAGGGATTTTATGGTTTAATATAGTATATATAATTACTATAGTATATTACTATATATATATATATATATATATATATAATTTATATTTTATATTATATAATATTAGATATTATAAATACTCACTTGAAGTTGAAGCTATATCGTGCAACGATGCATTTATTAGTCTATTACACGTAGAAAATTGGAGAATTTTTTTCGGCAATTTTTGTTATATCGAACATCTCAAATTATTTTAGAGCCAATAGTCTTTAGTTTGTATATATTAAATCAATTAAAAGTCCTCGTACAAAATATTTATATATATGATATATACATATATATATTAATAATATAGATAGATTTATTTATTTATATATATGTTATGATATTTCTATATATATTATTATATTATATATATTACTAATATATAGGTTATATATGGTATATATATATTAATGATTTTTATATATTATTATTTATATATTTATTATATCATTTATATATTTTATAGTATATTAAGTTTATATAATATAATATTTTATATATGTTTTATTATTTATAATATATGGATAATATATATATTTAGTTATATTAATTATATGTTTCACATATTATGGTACTATCTGAGTATCTTTATTTCATTATTTTATTATGTACGGTGTAATTTTTTGTCATAGGCTAGAGGTTATGTGGTAATTTGGATGAGATTTAGTGAGCTAGTTCCTTGCGGAGAATGTTTTCTGTTACAGCAGATACGTTTTGTATATATAAATGGGTGTTCCATGTTATTAAACTTTAATTATATTAAATTCATTCCTAAGTTCACAGTAAACACTCTCCGCTATGCGACTATGGGATTGAACTTGCCGCCATCGTTTGTAATGGGGTCTAAAAGCGTTATTTTAACAGCGGTGATTTTCTTACCTTTTTTTCGTTTTTTATATTTTTGCTATATATATTTTTTTTATAGCTTTATTTTTTTTTTGTTATATTAATATGTTCAATTAAGTTTGATCTCACCTTTCGCTTCCAAAAAATAATATGATATTTTACTCGTAACATTATCAAGGATTGGTGTGCAAATAATAGATTCTGTATGCTCTTATGATTGTTAATCCTTGGTTGTGCTCCGAGCAAACGAGTAGGGCATCGAAGTGAGGTAGGTGCGCCTGTCTGATTATAGTCATGTATATTTATAATATATAGTTATTCTTATATATATACGTATTATTATCCAGTTTTATTATTTATTTAGGTTGGTGTCATAGCATAGCTTATTTTGTTATATTTTATAGATTGAATATATTATGCTTCTGCATAATTTCTTTTAGATCTACTTATAGGGTTATTATCTTGTTACTATATAGTTAATTATTCTTTTATTCAGTCGATTACGTTAGTGCATAGTCTGAGATGTTTATATATTATTTAATTTATTTTTATGTCAGGTTATGATTACTGAGAGTTTATTTGATCAGGGCTCGTGTATCAGGTTTAAGATCTAACTGTCGTTAATACAATTTTATGGTATTGCTTATAATATTTAACAATATATTTCGTTTTCCCCCTTTTGCTTAGGGTGTTAGTAAAACTATATTTTATTATAACATTAAAGGAGGTTAAACAATGTCAGCGTTTGGTATACTTATATTCTATAGTTATATGTATTGTGTATATGATTAATTATTAATCGTATTTTTTTTGTAACAAAAAATGTAGCTTTTTCATTTAAAATATGTTTAATAAATTCTAAATAGGAATGTATAATGATGTTGGTCCATAGCCTTGAATTAAAATATATTAACTTAACTTTTACCCCACTGTAATGGAATCTAATAGCCTACATAGATGCTTTAGGGAGAAATAAGTATTAAATATTCTAATATATATATAATGGGTGCATATATATTTCATATATATATTTAATTATATATTAGTTATATACATAGTTAGTATAATTACAGTAGTTTGTATTGTTTATTATATCATTTTTATTATATGATTTTAACTATTATGGTTTATGTTGTATTCTGTTTTGTGTAATACGGATATGAATCTTTCTTCTCCTGAGTTTTGATAATTCAAGTATTGCTGACTGATATCTCGATGATTAGTCTTCTGAGTTACTTGGATATCATCGATATATAATGTCCGATATATAATCGATATACTATATATATATACTATATATATATATATAATAATATATATATATATTATATATTATATATATATATAATATACTATATATATATATATATATTATATTATATATATATATATATAACCTATATAAGTATATTTAGTAAATCTGTGTCTACCTAACGAAACTTTATCCTAACCTAGATTTAATAGCCCACAAGGTTGGCCCTAACTTAATGGTTTTATTTTAAGGTCCCCAACCCACACCCCAGCACCAAGGATTAGTTAAGCCCCCAATAACGTGCCCTAACGCTAATGGAGTTATGGCATATATATATATTATAATATATATAATATATATAATATATATATAATATATATATATATTATATATATATATATAACATATATATAATCATGATATATATATACTCACTGGAGTTGAAAAGCAATATAAGTTGTGAACGAACAGTTATTACTAATTCAGTAGAATGAAAATTTTCGGCAAATTTTTCGTTATAGAATACACTTCGCAATATACTTTATCACAAAATCTCTTAGTTGGTAAAAGTCAATTAAAAATCCTGTAAAAAGCGCTGTAAAGGCGGAATCATCATTTACCACTGGAATATATTATTAACTTCATTTTTTAACTACAGTAAAAAAAACAAAAAACAACCCCTTCCTCAATTACGAAAAGCCCTAGAATCAAATTTTAGCGTGCTATGTGAATTAAATAGTTAAAAAGGGTTATCATGAAATGGGTTTCTAACTGATAGTCGAATTATATCGGAATTGTTTATCGAATTTGTTTATTTTTGGACTTGTGAAAAATGTTGCGCTCCGCCGTACAAGGTGGTCTAATTAAGCATGATATATATATATATAATATAAATATATATATATACTATATATATCATATATATATATATTATATAATATACTATATACTTATATATTATATTATATTATATATATATATATAGTATATATATTTATATTAGGAATTTTTGCAGTATGTAAAAGTGAATATCTGAGAATCTAATAATATTGACACAGTCAATTGCTCATTGAGGGCACAAAAAATTACTTATATATGGTCATTAGAAAACAATAAAAACAGATTTACATATTAAAAGCTTATGTGTTTTCAAATAAAGTTTACCAAAACGTGAATTTATTCCGCGAAACCGTGTATATATTATATTATAATATATATATATGTTACATTATAGTATTTAGATATATATATCCTATTAATATATGCTCTACATCAACTTTGACATTTATCCAATAATATATTTATAAAAATTTTATTTCTTGCATAAAATAATGAAGATATTATTTATTAAATATCATATTATATTATTAATAATATATATATATATATATACTTTTTTATTGATTAAAAATTACTCTCACAATTTCCACCCGCTCAGGTAAATAAATCAATTTATATAGAACATAAAAATATTACTATTAATTATTTTCTAAAAACTTTACAATCCAAAAAAAATTATCCACTTCAAATTTGGACCACTTAAATAAATAAATAAACTTATATAATAAAAATAAAACTATTAATTATTTAAAAAAAAAATCCTCATAAAATTTAATACCTCCCCCCACCAATCTCTATCTATTTATATTAAAAAAAAATATCTCCAAAATTTGTAGCCTCTCTCCCTCCCTCTCCCCCATTTTTTCTTTCCCTCTTTGTTTCAGTTCTTTTTCGAGCCTTTTAACTTTAAAGTGCCATTAAATCTAT
>JABUQX010126235.1:55000-60000 GCA_015478945.1 Trachelipus rathkii
GAATATTTTTATTGTTCATTAACGGTTGCTTTGACAGTTTGAGGTATATCATCATATGATTATAGGAAATAGTCTTTTGGATGTTAAAACGACTTAAGCATATCCTACTTACTCAACTAATTAGTAAGAATACGGGTCTATGACGAGCTCAAAAGCCATACGACATGATGGGAATAAGCTTCTGTCCGAGGTTTCACACGGTTTTCAAACACTTTCGAGAATGAGCAATGGAAAATGTGGAAGGTTTTGGCCTAACGTTCGTATCCAAATAAGTATGTAATTCTTCAGTTTTTATATAGTGTGGTATTCTTAGACGGGCCTACGCTCGTTAATGGCAAATAGATCTATTAGGTTTGTGCCCATTGACCAGCAATGCCAGTTTTAAATAGGAATTATTTTTCGCATAGTTTCGTCATTCTAATTCTGTCTGCCAAATAAGAAAGAGTTTCGCAATATTTCATCTTATGTATATAAAATACATTTTTGCTTTAAGTAGTTACACCCTAATGTTATTTAATCTTCTTTGATTAATTCTTGTTCCTTAAGTACGCTTTCATTAGGACATAAGATTTAAATTTTAAACGACATTTCTGTAAAGTGGAGTATGTTTGATATTAGATAATTTCGTCGATTTACTGGGTCTTCCTCTTATATACCAGCATTACGGTTGGAAGATTCAGGAAGAAAGAGAAAAGGCGTTGCCTTTGATAAATTTCCTTTGCAATTCGATTCCATCATCTCTTTAATGGAGAAGTTAATAGTCTTTTAGGTTAAATTGAATTGAAAAGTAAATTACGAAGGAAAACTACATGAATGTTTTGCGAAAGAATTGTTTTAATCTTCAAACTTCAATGTTCGGTGAGCAATAAATATATATATATATATATTAATATATATAATATATATATATATCATATTTATATATATATATATATATATATATATATATATATTATATATATATATATATTATTAATATATATATATATATATATATATATAAATATATATATATATATATATATTTATATATATAATATATTAATATATATTATAATATATATTATACTATTTATATAATATTTATATATATATTAGTATATAATCTATATATAATAATATATATATATTATATATATATAATATATATAATAAAATTGGTAATTAATTTCTTCAAGACACTGGTATGCGAGACCTGTCCCGTGTATGGCAAGCAAAGAAGTTCTTAATGACAAGGGTTAGCCTTTTGCATGGTTAAAAGTCCAGTCTTACAGGTGGATCATCTACTCTATATATTCCCTAACAAACCTTTACGGTTACTTAAAAAAGAAGCCTCTGATCGACCAATTGGTAGGTCTTTTAAAGCACCTCTTATCAATATAATTGTCTGTTAATCTGGGGTTTCCCATAGCTTCATATTTTATACTGGTTCTTCATCGGGAAATCCCAGTACAGTCATTGGCCAAGTTGGTTTCCTCTAAAGCCTATGGTTTCAGTTGTTACAACAACATCATAAGTTTTCTGAAAGAGAACTCTTCCAATTGGATGTTCACTTCTGATGTAGCACGCAACCCCAAAAGTGCCCCAAGAGTTTCTTCCAGTAATTCTCAAGTTATACTACTCAACCCACTCCTTTTGGGCCATCAATTTGTAGGTGTATATGTTCTGATCCACCATACAACATATTTACACCTACAAATGTGTGCGTGTGTAATATGTTGTGATCATACAAAGAACTTATTTTTATTGCTATGTTATACAAAGAAACTCTAATTTTTTATTGTTGTTGCTATTCCAAAACAACAGCCAAATATACTTGATAGCCAAGTGCTGTGAGATATATATATAATATATATATAGTATATCATTATAAATTATTATATTATATATATATAGTATATATATATATTATATGATATATATATATATATATAAATATATATATATATATATATATATAATATATAATATACTATTATATATATTAAATATTATATATAATATACTGTTGTTGCGTTTGGCCATTGCTTTAAAAAATCTAAAAAACATTTTAGTAAAAAAAAAATTAAAGTAAACAAAAAAGAAAATTCAATAAAAGTTTTAAAATAAAATTTAAAACAAATAAAAAATTTTAAATAAAAAGTTTTAAAATAAAAATTTAAAATAAATATTTACGGTATAATATAAAGTAACAGCCATAATATTGTTGGGTAAAGTTAGCTGAATTTAAAGTCCCCCATGTGTAGGGAACTATTGTTAATGTTAGGCTGTTTAATCATAGCGTAAGGGAGTATGTTAGGTTGCTATGATAACATTTGTTCTTACTTCAGGTAATTTTTAAGGTTGGCTTTGCTGCAAGTTTAAAGGCTCTTGCCTTATGTTTTAATTATGCCTGCAAATCGAAAGTTAGAGATTTTATAAGGTTTTTTCGTAAATATACGTAAAGCGAAACCATATTACTTTTTGATTAGGCTGCTGCAAAAATAAAAAATTTTATGTTGAGGATTACTCGTAGTTCATATTAAGAAAACAATAAAAATAAAAAAAATTAACAGTTAAAATAAATAAAATTTAAAAGCAAAATAATTTTAATAAATAAAAACATTTAAAATATAATGAAATTTAAAAAAATTAATAAAATTTTTAAAATAAAACTATATTTAAAATAAAAGAAATAATTTATCTTAAATTAATAAAAATCAAAACAAAATATAAAAGGGAAATAAAACTTATGAGAGCCATGATAAAGAAACTAATTGTAGCAAAACAAACAAATTATGATTTTGTTGCCCTATTAGACATAGGAGAAACATCAGAATTGACTTTTAGCAGATAAGAAAATCCGATTTGCATTTTTAAATGTGAGAAATGTAGAATGTCAGTCCGCACGTATAGAAAACGGTGTATCTATGTGCTATGCCTAAATAACGTTCACATCACGTTAGGCAGAATCCGTCATCGGAAGCAGAAGGTCGTTGAGCTTGGTTAGGTTAAGATTTCGAAATGTATTAAAAGAAGATAGATGAAGAGAGAGAGAGAGGGAGAAGAAGAAGAGAGAGAGGAAGAGAGGAGAGGAGAGAGAGAAGAGAGAGAGATCGCAAATTAACTAAGTTTGATATGTATCCAAGATAGTATTCAAGCCTGGTTTAACGTTATCATGTTAGGGTTGGTGTGTTTATTTTTCCCGGTTAGGTTTTTAGACCAAACTAAAGGTAGCCAATTCATTATGAAAGATCGGTTTAAATGGTAAATAGTTAGAGGGGCCGGTCCTAATTGATAGCCTTGGTGTTTTCAAGGCAGAGATCAGTGTGAAGAACTAATCTGCTACTGCCCGATCATAATATCCTAAGAAAAATTAATAGCAGAATATTGAAGAAGAAAAGAAATTTATATGATGAAGGGTAAAAACGCAACCCATATTTTGAGAGGTCTTGGTTCCTCATTGTAATGTGAGATGCTTGACCATTTCTGAGTCCTTTTGAATCATCCCTCTATCATCTATCCCTCCATCAATGCTTCTTCTCTCCTTTAAATGCAGTCTGTGGCAATTCTTCCTTCGCTAGGTACAAACCTGTGTTTTTTTGTCTTGGAACCCCCACCCCTTCAAGGGTGGTTCAGATTCACTCCAAAGGAATTTTAAAAAACTTTAACTTTCTGAGGTTCGACAGGGATGAGAAGACATGATAGAACTGACCGTCGGTAATTGTTGTTAGCGAATACTTTGCTTCTTCATTAACGCAACCACACCTGTCCCCTCGCACAACCTGTGCAAGGCTCCATGACGCTGTCTTTTCCCTTCTTCATGCCTTTCCTCGCCCGTCTTCGTGCTTATGCTTTCCATATGTTTCTCACTTTATTTCTGTCTTCTTTTTTTTCGTGGGGAACGCCCTTTAAGGGGATCAGACTTCTTTGAAGAATTCGTTAAACTAGGGCAGACATCTTACTAAGGGTAAATGAATACGGGTTTTGTTACAGATTCGGCGGCTAGAGCTCCGGCTCCGGTTAGAGCTGCGCTCCGCATCATGAGCCTACTCAGATCCGATCCTTCCCTGAAACTACCGATTGGCCTTCTCAAATCACTGTCAGCTGCTTATTTTTTTAAATTACTATTAGCCATAACCAAGTTTGAGGCTCAGTCCCCCCCTCTGGGTGGCGCACGAATACGTAACCTCGTCTGCAATAAACAAACCAAACGAATGTATGAATTTTCCCAAAAGTCAATGGCCCGACATGACTTGGATTTGCTTAGTCTCAAAAGGCTTCCCGAGCAGATAAAAAAATTAACCCTTCCCAATCAGGTCAGAACATTCAAAGCTTACCATTATTATAAGTAGAACAGAGCCACAGATTTGAGGGTGGCTGCAACCCCTACGTGGTGCAGGGTACGTAAACCTTACTACGGGCGAGGTGACACTAACGCAGAACACTAAAGATACCATCTGGGTAGAGGGGGACGCGAAGAACCTCGCCTTAAAAAACCTTTAAGTGGGATCGCCAAATCTTTATACGGGGCACCATTCCTCTCGAGCAGTGCACGTAAAGGGTGCCAAATTAGAAAGGGGAATACGAACCATCTCCTATCACTCCTCAAAAGGGGAACTTTAAATTTACACAGTATTAAGGGCGGATGCAAACCTCCTAGCGGACGATGCCCAGGGACCAAAGTAAACTTCGCGCAATGCGACGGAAGGTTAGGTTTCAGTCAAAAGTAAAGGGACAACGTTTTCAAGGGGGTTACGACTTTCAAAACACGCCCCTAAAGAAAGGGAGCTGGAAAGACACTCAACAATCACACCCACCCCCTATCGTAACTAAATCAATAAACTGATATAATAATTATAATAATGAATAATAAATAAATGAATCATAAATAATATAATAATAATCAATCATAATAATAAAATAAAAATAATATTAATAAAATATAATTAATAAAAAATAATCAATAATTTACTATAAAGATAAAAGTAAAAATGCTATAAATAACTTATATCATAATT
>JABUQX010126236.1:0-2500 GCA_015478945.1 Trachelipus rathkii
CGATGTACTTCGTTTCAGTTATCAGATGGTGTTGTTCGCATTTATCGTGGCTTGCTTTGCGTTCGTGCGCCCTTTATATATATATATATATATATATATATATATATATATATGTATATGCATTTATATATATATATATATATAATATATATATATAATATATAATATAATATATATATATATATATAATATATAATATATATATATATATATGTAATAATATATATATATATATGTATATATATATATATATATATATATATATATATATATATATATATATATATATATATATATATATATATATATATATATATATATATATATATATATATATATATATATATAATATGTAGCTCTTCAATTTCAAAAATTGGCTATTTGCTCATAAGATAGTTTCCAGGTATTACTATTTTTTAAAAGCTATTGTTCACTTATTTATTTTTGAACCATAGAATTATTAATTAAATTTGAATATTTATTTCAAATTTATTTAATACTATAGCATGTAATTATTAAAAGCATATATTTGTTTGATTTATTAATTTCCTTCGATTTATTTTATTATGCCAAGGATAAAAAAAATTTCACACCCAGGAAAGTCACGTACAGGATGTTAGAATGCTAAAATAACCCCAGAGCTCCCTTTCGAGTATTGATTTAACATACGATACATGTTTTATTTTTCTAAATTAAATTTGAATTCTTTAGTAAGAAATTTGTATTTAATTTCAATGTTTTTAATAAATTTCATATACTAAGCGAAAAAATGTGCTTTTGGAATGGAAAGAACCTAATTATTAATGATTTTATGTTTGAAAAAAGAGAAATTCTGCGGGAAAAGGGATGCCTTTATCTTAAAAGCATCCGTTTCTTATTTACTTATGATATGAGTCAGATTACATTGCTCTCTCTCTCTCTCTCTCTCTCTCTCTCTCTCTCTCTCTCTCTCTCTCTCTCTCTCTCTCTCTCTCTCTCTCTCTCTCTCTCTCTCTCTTCAGATTTCAGCAACTGACCAACAAAGGAAAAACAATATATCCAATTCAATACTTATGTGATTAACATCAAATGAAAAATTGATAAAATAGAATGATTAATTGTAATAACTAATAATTGTTTCAGATTGAATAATTTAAATTTTTAAAATTATCTTTTATTTTCTAAGAAAGCGTTGTCTTCGCTTCCATGGATCGCGTACAATTTATATATATATATATATTTATATATATATATATATATATGATACAATATAAATATAAAAATATATAAATATATATATATATATATATATATATATATATATATATATATATATATATATATATATATATATATATATCTATATATATATTTATATATATATATATATATATATATATGTATATATATATATATATATAATTTTATATTTTCACTTTTCTGTACCATCTGTTTTAGCGCTGTCTTTTGGAGGAAAAAATTTTAAGCATTAGATAATTTTCTCTTTCCATGTTCAAAATTTGCTTAAACTCTATATGCACTCATGATTACTTATTTATATATATATATATATATATATATATATATATATATATATATATATATATTTATATATATATATATATATTTATATATATATATATATATATATATATATCAATTATGCGATCCATGAAACACTTCTTAGAAAATAAGAGATAATTTTAAAATTTAAAGTTATTCCAATCGCAGAGCAATTATTAGTTATTACAATTAATCATTCTATTTTATCAAATTTTCGTGTGTTGGCACATAAACATTGAATTGGATATATTATTTTCACTGATTGCTCAAGTTGCTGAAATCTGAAAAGAGAAGAAAGAAGAAGAAAGAAGAAGAAAGAAGAAAGAGAAGAAGAAGAAGAAGAAGGAAACACAATAATCTGACTCATATCGCCAGACTATAAATAAGTACAAGATAAAAACCCTTTCCACAAATTCTTTCAAACATAAAATCATTAATGATAGATTCTTTCTATTCAAAAAGCACACATTTCGCTGTAATAAAAACATTAAAATTAAGTAAAAAATTTCTTACTAAAAAATTCATATTTAATTAGAAAATAAAACATATATGTGTTAAATCGAAGAGACTCTGAGGTTATTGCTTTCTAACATCCTTTATTGACTTTCCTGGAGTGTAATTTTATCATGGCATAATGGAAATAAATCAGTGTAACAAATCAAAATGAAATGCTATGATTTTAATACTTACATGCTATATTATGAAATAAATTTAAAATAAAGATTTAAATTTAATTAATAGTTCTATGGATCAGAAATAGACAGTGAATAGCATTTCAATAAATATGTCTGTAAACTTTCTTCCCACAAAAAATGTAATTTTAGTGAACATAACTATATTATATTATATTATATTATATATGTATATATATATATATATATATATATATATATATATATATATATATATATATATATATATATATATATATATATATATATATATATTTATATATATA
>JABUQX010126237.1:0-2500 GCA_015478945.1 Trachelipus rathkii
AAAACCAGATAGGAGATGAAGAATATGAGTATACCTTTAATTATGTGTACTCAAAATTAGTGAATGAGCTTAAATTGCGAAATTAGTTAATGAGCCTTAAATTGCGAAATTTAGGTGAATGAGCCTTAAATTTCGGGAGAAAATTTTAGTATGAATGTTAAATGCCACTTTTTTCAAATTTTACAAATATGTGTAATGTGCTCTATAAAGTTGGTGACGAATTATATAATATATAAGTATATATGCAAAAGTGGAATACGATTTTATTTAACCTTCTTCACGGTCAATAAATAAAAACTTTTATTCAACGAATCTAACATTTGAATTTAAATAATTATTAAGTGTAAATGTAGTCATTAATATTATTAGTAGAACATTTAGTTGATATATTTGAGTCACTCACTTAAAATTGCGATATAAATTAGTGTGAGAATTAGTAAGCTTAAATATTAGCTCGAGAAAAATTTTTAGATGTGAGAATATGAGTACTCATTAATTTTATAGCGTAACTAAAAAATGATTTTGGCTTCGATTTCCTATCATCGTCAGAGAAAGACTTTTTATCTCACAGTTCGACATTTATCGATTTTATAAATCAGTTAGTAAAAATGAGCTCATTTACAATAATTTGCGAAATTTAGTGAATGGTCTACTTAAATTGCGAAAATTTAGTTGAGATGAGCCTTATAAATTGGTACGAAATTAGTGAATGATAGCTCCATTAAATTTAGCGTATCTTGTGGATATTAGAGCCCTTATTGCGCATATTATTTAAAGTGAATGATGATAGTATATTAAATAATATATATAATATATATATTGAAATAATAATATATATTTATATATATATATATAAGTATATATAATATATATCATAGTATATACTATATATGATATATATATTAAACATAATATATATGTATATATATAATATATATATAGTATAGTATATATATATTATCTAAATTACTAGTATATATATATATAATATTTAAATAAATACAAATTTTATATATATATATATATATACTATAATAGTATATAATATATATATATGAAATACATAATAAACCCCTATATATGATATATATATATATATATATATATATTATCATATATATACTATATATATATAGTATATATATAATAATATATATATAATATATATTATATATAGGGAGAGAAAGAGAAGAGAGAGGAGAGAGAGAAGAGGAGAGAGAGAGAGAAGAGAGAGAGAGAGAGAGAGAGCAGAGAGAGAGAGAGGAGACAAAAATAAAACAATACAATTTTAAATGACTGCTTAAGTTTTAACTAAATGTCAACTTAAAACATAAATAATAATTCCTGTATTAATAAATTTTGAGTGGGAAGTGTAAGTAAAACATCTGTGACAAGACAAAAGAGAAACATCAAAAGAAAGTGACATTCAAAAATAGAAAACAAAAAAAAAAAAAAAAATCACAACAAAAAACAGAAAAAATTTCAAATAATAAAAAAACAAAAAACAAAGAATGAATTTGGAATTCGCAGAAATTTTAAATGTCAAATTTTCTAAAAAATATGAGTGACAAAAAAAAAAATATAATAAATAATAATTATACAATAAATGAAGTGAATCCAAAGGATCAATGTGAAGTAGAATCAAATGAGGTAGATTGCAGCGATCAGTGATAGAGTAATAGACTGAATAATCGTTCGAAAGTAGGTTGAAAATAGAAAGAATAGACTAATAATAATAAATAATAATAAAAAAACAACAAAAATAAAAAAAAATAAACTAAATAAATAAAAAATTAAATCTTAATATAAATAACTGCAAAAATATAATATAAAAAAAACAAAAATAAAAAAGAATATATATATAGTATATATATATTATATATATATATATATATTATATAGTATATATATATAGTTTATATAGTATATATATATATATATATATATATAGTTATATATATAATATATATATATATATATACTATATATATAGTTCTATACCGTAAATAGCTACATAATTAAGCGCAAATAAAATAAGTGATACATATGCAAATAAACACAAAAAAATTAAAACAAATAAATAAATAATATAAATAATCACAAAAATTAAATAACTTTAAACAAGGAAATTAAATGAAAGAAAACAAGGTCGAATGATGACGTCACAAGATTCAATAAGTTTTTAAAATTACATAAACGTTTTCTTATATAGGCCTAATTGTCTAATTAACGAACTAATTAACTAATTACTACAAATTACAAGTGAATTAAACTATTAAGTAATTTTCGCATTATTATTATATTATTATTATTATTATTATTATTATTATTATTATTATTATTGATTATTAATTATTATTAATTATTATTATTATTATTAGTTATTATTATTATTATGTATTTTCTTTATTATTATTATTATTATTATTATTATTATTATTATTATTATTATTATTATTATTATTATTATTATTATTATTATTATTATTATTATTATTAT
>JABUQX010126237.1:7500-19479 GCA_015478945.1 Trachelipus rathkii
AAATAAGAAGAAAAAACAGGTTTGTCGCCAGCACAATCAGCTGAAATAACATTTCTCCTAGCAACATCACCTACTATTTGCACGTTTCCAGACCCCACTGATATCCACAAAATGTGATCCATGAATATGAAATACTACGTATTTTCTTACCCCAGATGCGTTCTCGCCAAAACGAAACATGAAATACTTGCCGTTATCTATTTTCTTCTCAAAACGGTTCATGAAACGAAATTGATAATGTCGTTAAAAGTTGATACTAGTTTGCGGATTTCAGATGCAGATTCTGATCGCCATTTACTACAAGTATTTAGTTGACGACTTGCACAATGAAAATATAAAGCTTTTTGTAATTATTTTCTCATTATATCTCTGTGACTCCTACCTCTCCCTGAAAAGCTGAGCAGCGCGATCGTAACCTTGGTTCAACGCCATTTGTTTGGATTCTAGGCCATTCTTGTCAGAGAAAACAATCAATAGCACTTGCTATGGTTTTTGCATCCATGGCTTCTAATATTGCAAATCCAATGAATCCTTCACGAACGCACATTTCCGTCTCATCACAAAATCTGGTTCCAATAGATAATTGTTCATTCCAAGATATATCAGATGCTTCGTCAGCTTAGACAGAATATGTATATGCTTTCTTGACATCTGCAATGATCACATCGGTTACAACACTCCCACACAAATCATTAAGTTCATTTTGTATCCTTGGTCATTTATAAGTAGCATTTTTGGCCCCACCTGTAAGGTGTTTCAACTCATTATTTCCAGAATCTATTTGCAAACGAATTAAATCTTTGAAAATCCCTTCAGGTTGTTCTGCATCTAGTAGAGGAAAATCTTGTACCCCACAAAAAATAATTGTTATTATTACAGATGAAATTAACATTTTGTTTTCGTGCCAAGAGACCTGATGCCAGTTACCATTGCCATGTCCACTGCCCTACATCTTCCAACGAAGGCATTTCGCCACTGCTCGCTGAGCTTCTAATGCCACCCTACTTTCAACATGGCTCTTGCTATATTCATGGATATACTCGAATTCGTGAAAGGGTTCACAACAAAGGAACTCTGAATTCCTTGTATAGTCCTTGCGGGAAAAAGAACGCAATGCATGCAGAGTATCTTGAATATACCAGACAGGGAGAATATCTTTCAACCCAACTATGCATGAATTTCCTTTTGAGATGTGTAGCGTCCAGTTGCAAAATTAATAACCTTGAAGGAGGCGGATCCCAATTGATTTTCAGGCATTTCTCCTCTGTTGTGTCAGACGGCATAAACACAGGATTTCCCTATTCCAGTTCTCTAAGTCGTTGTTGTCCTTCATACACCTTCTGCCTTTGAGTTAAGAGCGACTCATCCTCTATTGAGGATCAGACAAAACTTCTCTTTTCCGCCTATCACTAGCCCAGAAGGGCTACGGGTTGATTCCTCTCTCTTTCACAACCTGCCGAAAAGTTATTATATTATATATATATATTATATATATATATATATGATAATATATTATATATATAATATATGAATATAATATATTATAATATATATATATATATATATATATATATATTATATAATATATATATATATATTAATATATACTATATATTATATATTAATATCATATATATATATATATATATAATATATATATTATTATATAATATATATATATATATATATTATATATATAATATATATGAATATATATATAACTATATAATAATTATATATATATATATATATATATATAGATATATATATATAATATAATAACTATATAGTATATATATATATATATATTATATGATAGCATATATATATCACTATATATATAAGTATTATATATATATAATATTATATATAGTTATAAGTATATTAGTACTATATATTATATATATATATTTATATTATATATATATTATAATATTATATATATATATATATATATATATATAATAGTTCTTCCTGTGTTAGGGGCGGCCAAAGTATATAAAATACAAATTGAATTGAAAGATTATTATTTCAAAGAAGTTATACTTCTTTAATTAAAAACCCCATATGTGACAGAAGTTCAAAAGTGGAAACAAGCAAGTGTCTTTCATGTTTTCTCTAACAGAATCCCCTACTGCTTTTATCGCAGTTAAGGTAGGGGCCGAGGCCACCCCTAGCCCCCCCCCCTGCGTTACGCCCATGTCTCCTAGAAGAAACGGTAGGAGAAAATCCCCTTTTGTATTGCGAGAAAAAAAAGAGAAATCATTTTTCCAAAACTTTCCAAATTATCACAAAAAATATCTACCTATTCCTGCAACAACTTCAGATGTTGAAAGACTTTTTTTCAATTGCGGGTGCTATAGGACGCCATAGGAGAAATAGAGTCGGCTTACGTCCTGAAACTTTGGAAAAACTAATAATTTACAGAGAATATGTTTAAAAAAAATTCAAGTTAAATTTAAATAGTATTGTCTTTTAAATATAAAACAGTTAAAAAATTGAAAATTTAAGTAAATAAATTTTTTTTTAAATTATAAAAAAGGCAAGCTTAATAATAAAATTCAAATTTATAGCAGTTAAAGCTTAATAGAAATTATTAATAATATATAATATATAGTGATGAGTGAGTAGTGAGTATAATATATATATAATATAGTATATATATATTATTATAAACTATAATATATATTAATATATATATATATACTAATTATATTATATATAATATATATATATATAATATATATAATAAATATATATTATAATATATCGATAAGTTTTTAAAGATAGATACAGATATAATGAACTCAGTAGTATACCTTAGTAAACTGACGGCAGGTCCGCTAATCCGCTACTTTTGCGCTTTTTTTTGGTACTTTTTTACTAATTTGGCTACTTTTTTAACGTTGACACGCGAAAAGTAACGGAAGTAACGTTTTGACACGGAAAAGTAACGGAAGTAGTTCGAGATCGACAGGAGCCAGATTTGTCGCTAAATGCAGAGCGACACCTAATCCGTTAAATTTGTCCTTTTTTAGCATTTTTTGCACTGTGTGTACGTTTCGTTCATAATTCAGGTAAGATCCCCAATCCGAGGATTTTGGGGATTATTTCCCTATTGGCAGCCTCTGCACGTCGAAGACCAAAACTGAAAACCATTTGGAAGGTTTTTTGGAAATTCCAGTCATGTCGGCAGCTGACTTGGAAATTTCCATCATTTCACTAGATTTTTGACGTTTGATACGTCAAACCCAGGGTTTTTAAGGTCGGTGAGACCGAATTTAAGGTCTGTAGAAGACCGACTTCCGAGGTTTTGAGCTGAACTCAAGGTTTTACCCCCAAAAGGGGCGGAGGCCCCCCAAAGGGGGCTTTTTTGTTCCTAGAAGGTTTTAAATGCGTAGATCATTTTTGATGGTACCAATCGATTTATCGTGATCATACCCCTAAATCGATCTTTAAATCGTCTTTCTACGTGCTCTGGTTGTTTATAACACAGAAAAATGTAATCAAAAGAAAATAATTACAATAGATTATCATTCGAATTAATCGCTGATAGTTAAGGTCGGCCACTTGAAAGACCACTTTTTTCGCTAGGAATTGCAATAGATGATATTATTAGGTATATGGTAGGAGTGACAGACCGAAGGCGTTCGGTTTGTCTGTCCGGTGATTATATTGTTTATTACGTTGCGCGTGCGCATACACATACACATACACGCACATTTTTGAAAAAAAAAATGGAATAGATATTAAAAACGGTAGAGGACAGTTGTGGGGATAAATGATCACATGGACGAGTTTTGGTGACCCTAGGTCACCCCTAAAGGGGTGCTGCCCGCCTTAGCGCCAAGGTCAAATTCGTCCTGAAAACCATGTAAGGCTTAACGTATAGGAATTCAAATGTTGAATGTGAGTAATATCATGAAGGAATCTCGTCGGAGAACAGATTGACGGTCTTCTGCGTCCCCCCCCGTAAGGGGACGTCCCACGGCCCCACAATAAAAATGTTTTTGATCGTAAGAAGACTGGAAACTTGGAGGCCTGGGTTGAGGAGTCGGAGTCGGAGACGGAGGCGGAGTTGGAGTCGGAATTCGGATTCGAGGATTGGGAGCCCCACCGGAGGGGGTTTAGGGTCCCTTCCTGAAAAAAAGAAGAAGAAATGCACAGAGTGCGTGGAGCACAGTGTGCAAAACAGAGCAATATTTTGAAGTATAATCATTCTGCCCACCACATGAGACAACACGAACCATTCGATGAGAAGGGAGGTCTGAGCGAAGATTCAGAGTTTGTGGTAGTGTTCACCGGTAGATGGAGCCAGGCTGCGCTGCCGACATAGTTTAAACATTCATTATAAATACAATGATCATTACTGTTACATGAACGGTGCTCTGTCTATTTTCATGTACATATCGTCAATTTGCATCGCAGTCTTGCAAAGGAGTGAACCTTTATGTTCAAATGTTGAAGAATTAGCCATTTATTATTCTATATCTACATTAATTATTTATATATATATTTAGTTAACTAATATAATTTTTTTTTCCTAAGTTTAAACATGCTGTTTACATTTTTTCTATAAGTTTTTATTTTACTTTTATACATTTGTTAAAATATTTTTTTTTTTTTATTTTTTTTTTTTTTTTTATATGTAAATTTATTCTTCTATACTTTGATTTTTATCTTTTTTATTTTTTTGTTTTTGGTATTTACTAGTGGAAGGTAAATTTACCTTTCTACTTTTTTTTTTTATTTTTTTTTTTGAAAGTTATTTTACATTTTTCTTTGTTTTAATTTTTTATTTTAACTTGTTAATTTTTTTAATTTTAACTTTATTTTCATTTATTAAGGGAATCTATTTTTTATTTCTTTAAAACTTTTTGTTGTTAAGTATAATGTTCCTTCTTTAATTTTCTAACGTAAAAATTTCGTTTTACATACCCTAAAACAGTAAATCTGCTAATCAAACCACCATCCACTCACCTTCCTGTCAAGTTGTGATCTATTGATTCATTGATCCATTGAAGTATTTTTAAGACATATAATTTTTACTTTATCTATTTACATACCCTTAGCAGAACAGTCAAATATATATATCTACCACTCACCCTCTATTTTTGTGATCTATGGTTGACTGCTATTGATGCTTATTGATTATTGATCTATGATCTATTGATCTATTTGATACGAATCATAGATTTTTTTCGTAAAATTATGAAAATTTGGCATACCGCTAAAGCAGTGAAATCAGTAAATCAAGACCACCCATCCACTGCACCCTCCTGGTCCAAGTTGTGATCTATTATATCTATATATATTCGAGTATCATTTTGGAATAAACATACATAAAAACAATTTCTTTATACACTTGATCAGCGAATAATTTTTATATATTATCACATTAATATAAGATACTTGAGGCATCATCTGAACTAAGAAAATAATGTACAAATGCAAACCTAACACACCTTAAGCACGAATAAAACTGTTAATTTTATATTTACACTTAATCAGCCCAGTGATAAAGCGTAACATTGAACTAGAAAAGTAAGCTGTGCGAGTATCGACCAACCTGATCTACCACCTTAAGGCCCGAATAAAACTTGCTATCATTAAGCAAAGTTTCATACTTGGCCAACAGTAAGTAACTAGATTACGATGCAAAAACGAACCTTTCACACTATTCTTCAAGCATGTCTCTACATATCATGCTAATTATTTACAAATAAACACAGTAATATTCTAACAAAGGATTGTAACGTATCCTGGACTTACCACTATTGCTAATGACCCTAAGAAAAATGACACACACACAACACACACAACACACACACACACACAACATTACGCTGAACTTAGTAACACCTAAAACATTTATAGGCCTATCCTTTTTAGATCCACCCTTCAGCAAAATACAACTTCAGAAACATGAAATGATTTATCTATATCCTCTTGCACTAACAGTGATGCTTAATAGCTTATCTATCATCTTATTAAACAAACGTAGGTTGGGGCACATTCACATACAGAGGTTAGTTTGGCAACATGTATAGATTGGGGAGCAGAGTTATAATATTAAAGCGGCTACTACTCGACTGGGCATTTAATAAGCGCTCTTACGAACAACCGTTAAGGCCACCTTCGTTGGATCATTGTATCATCATCCAAGTTCTTATATCTACACACGAGGATTTTTTCAAATCATTACTCTTATTCACACGAGTAAGTT
Source organism: Trachelipus rathkii (assembly GCA_015478945.1). Lineage (NCBI taxonomy): Eukaryota > Metazoa > Arthropoda > Malacostraca > Isopoda > Trachelipodidae > Trachelipus > Trachelipus rathkii. The sequence goes on from JABUQX010126237.1 coordinate 13,727, forward strand.
TTTTTTTTTTTCTTTTTTTTTTTTTTTTTTTCTTTTTTTTCTATTAATTATTATTATTATTATTTTAAAAATATGCATTGATAATACATCTGTGCGCAATAATTATCAACGTAAAGGTAATTAAATACATCGCTTAATTAAAGAATATTTACTGTCCTAAAAAAGTGATTCCTCTTCCAGAAACGTGTTGAATATACAGCCATCCATTTGAGTAAAAAGCATCCTACGTGACGTCATCATCGCGCCCCTTTAAAATTTTTGTGTATACAATTATTTGAATATATTTTTTGAGAAATACTAGTTGGAAGACTAATTATATTAATTGGTATAATGACCTCAATGTATGAAAACTTTTATGTATATGTTTTTCTCATATGCTATATTATAATAATAATGACATTATTATTCCAGCGCTAACCCTTCGATGATAATGCTGGTAATAAAAGAGGAAGAACCACTATATTTTTCGCACATCTTGCTAGAGAAACTTAAAAAATCAGTGGAACGTACAATATGAAGCTTAAGGATTATTGACGAAAATTTTTTCCATGGACCAAGAGATCTTGAACATCGTTTGAATGGTTGTGAGTGAAGTCTTAATGTGTTTTTTACAAGACTTAGATTATTGAGCATCTATCTTATGGATGGGGGGGTCTCAATTTCCCTTGGCGTATGATCCAGTCATTCTATCTATATTATGGTAAATATCAGTCTTATTATACTGGGAAATATTGGGTGTGAAAGAGTGATGAAGCGCTTGGAAGGATTCATCCAGTCCGTGATAAGGCATCTTTTTCGTTTACCAAATTCAAAGTCAGTAGCACTGCTGTTTCATGATAGCAAAGGCAAAGGCGATGACTGTAAAACCAATGCGTTCGAACCACAAAAATCTTAAAATTTCAAGCATCGTTACATTAGTAAAGTTCATCTAGAGAAAGGAGATGTAGGGTGCAGCTTTCAAAGCTAGTTGTGCTGTTAGGAAAAAATAGCGATAGCGAGAAGGTGTAAAGGTCAAAGATATTTCATTCGTGCTACGAATTGAGAATGAAGCAGAAGCACTAGCTAAAAAATGTGGTATGGAATATACAGATTCTTTCATAGTAACTGATTTTGAAAAAATCGATTCTGAAAAATGCCGTATATGTCGATATTTCGGTCTGAAGGTAATGGAGCTAAAAATCCTTTATAATCCGTTCTAACGAGAAACAGAAATTGGTTCTCTTTATAGCATTATATGCCTATGATGGATTAAATTCATTTACTGATGCTATAAATGAAGAAGATATAGCTAAATTATGTTTTGAGAATACCTATAAGGGGAATGAAAATAGAAATGTATATAATTATATCATATGAGTAGTACGGTAATCTTTCTGCCATATTATATACTACATATTAATATGTTATTTAAACATCTTGATCTCAACTAGTAATACTCGAAATCATCCGCTGCTGAATATAGTACATATCATAAATATATAGCAACCATACAAATAGTGAATACATTATGATGCTAGACAGTGCTATTACTCATGATAGATAAATGTCAGCCAGGCTCCATTTATGAATCACGTAAGTTTAGGTATGTATATATATCATGAACATGTCATTCGTGATGAGTAATATCGTGATTAATTATATTCTCTATATAATGCTCATTAATCTGTTTAATAAAGAATCTATCTGTATAGTATACTAGATACTGTATAGGAATAACTTAGAATTTAACGTGACCCAAGAAATTATATGACATTGTCCCAAACTCGTGCGCTTAGTGCACAATTAAAGATTCTAAATTACTGATTCATTATTGCAGTAACATGGGGATTCGAAGATATATAAAATAACTCTATCTCGCAGCACTATATAAACACAGCGGACATTCCCGAGTCTTACGTAATCCCCGACTTCTCGTAGTTATAGCGTCCCCGCACATAAGCGAAGACTCCCGACTCCGCCAGACTTCTTTATGAATATAATGGCTACAGACTTATATCATAGTATCCAAATTAATTATTAATGAAAAGCGCATAAAGATATAAGAACTCAGGTTCCGTTATATGCTATAAGTACAGGTTAAAAAAAAAAAGATTATACAAATTGTTCTAATTATCTATATACTCCGATAATACAATTAACAGGAATTATTATAATAATTTACACTATTTTATGAGTGAATCAAACAGGAATAGGCCTTATAAAGAAAGCAGATAGAATGTTTAGATGTGCTCCTTAGTTTACTGGGTAGCCAGTATGTAATATGCGAAGTGTCCACATGATGTGATTGCATCAACGGATATAACTGTTGAGCAGAGCTAAAATAATGACACATCGATTGTGTCACAATATTATAAAGTTAACAAGTTAATCATAATTAAATTAATGTGAGGTCACAGATAAATAAACCCTGAATATAAATCAAATAATAAATTATAAATAGAACTTACACTTGATGGAGATATATTTATATATATATTCATATATATATTAAAAAATAATAGATTAAATTTGATATGCAATATGAACTAATTAATATGTAATATCCGGAATAAAAAATTTAGTAATAAATAATATACATCTCAATGAATAATTTATCGATATATGAATTAGTACATTAAATAAATCAATATATACTTTAGTACCCAATGAACCAAAATGGTTCAATTCATTAGATTCATAGAGCAGAACCCTTAAAAAGAGGTAATAAAATTATTTCAATTTTTTTAATGGAAATATACACTTCAGGGATACGTTTGCTTTTCACACCATGTCCGTTGAAAAGCTTTTTTTATGTTTTAATGAAAAATACAATTCCTTATTTTATATTATTCTTTAAATTGAAGATACAGTTAATTATAAAGGACCTATTCCTGATAGAATAATTACATAACGAGTAAGATATATATGAAAATAGTCATACAGTGTATGACAAATATAAACGTTAAAAGATTTTGAAAGCAGATACTGTGAATAATTTTAGACATCCTAAAAAGTTATAGGATCTAAAGAAAATTACAACTGTCAATTATTTTATGTAAGTAATGTGACTTGTATTTTTTAGTGACCCAAGATGTTAATAAGCATTTCAAGACACATTATACTAAGAAATGTTTTGATAAGTTTATATTTGTGCCAATGCTTCATTATAAGAAGCTTCCTGTATTAGGATATGTCTAGTATTTTCCTATCTTTTAATGCCTTTACACTCTTCATAAGAAATGTAGATTTTTATTGCCTTAAGTTGAAAGAAAAAATTTTATTACTCATTATCTAGTCGATATGGATACCCCATAGATCCTTTTTCACGCTAATTTATAGCAATATGCTGAAGGACTCTTAGTATCATATGATAAAATTTGAAAAGAAAGTTATAGACATAAGCGCTATTAAAATGACTATTCAGGTAACATGGTAGAATGTAAAGTGTGGATAATCAATTAAATAGATAAAATAAGCTAAGTGTTGCTTTAACTATTAGACCGGTATAAAGTGATATGAGATATAAGTAATATATTATTATATTAAATGAGCGAAGTTAAATAAATAATATCATTGAAGAATCCATTACATAAATTAAAATATAAAATTAATTTTTAAATAAATAAAATATAATAATTAATTACCAATTATAAGTGTAGATAATCATATTTTTAAAGACATAATAATATAAATAGCTATGCTATTATAAAGTGGAATGGTGTATCATCCTCCTCGCTTATAGTATTATTATACGTAGATTCTGGTTACTAGTTTGAAATCGTCGAAAAGTCTTTGCTTCCATTTACCGAAATTCATTTTGAAAATCTTTCTTAGGAATTTTTAAAATGTTACAAAATAGTTTAACTTTAAAAATAACGAACAATAATAATAAGTAATTATACATGAGATAATGTCTTTATTAATAATATTATTAATGAATTCAAATGGAATAGATTGTACGAATATTAGAATGAAATGGCTTCTCTCTCGAGATAAGAAACACTCATAAAATATTCTATATCATGATACCTTTATTTCATAACCTAGATTAGTAGATTAATACAATTAATAATATTGAGTAGGGACTTAATATTATCTAACGTCCGTAGCCCAATGTATTGTATTGCGATTAAACAACTAGTACTCATAAATTTAGATTCAATTTCTATTAGTAATGGTAGAGTACCGTCATTAATACCTTAATCCCCAGTTTCATACTATTAATTTTAATCCATTACTCCTCAACTATTAAAGGACTAAGTAATATATCAAATTTTAATTAAGTGCTTTTCTGGATAAAGATAAACATCGCCTTTTATCTCTTAAATGTTCACCCCAGAAACGAATGAAAATGGACCGCGTTTAAGTCTGGTCGCCCTTTCTCAAACTGCAAAAAACTAATAGGTGATAAGATGTTAGCCTGAGCACATTGAAATCATATTAAAGACTGATTAAGGATAAATGGATTGAAGGTATCAATGAATTTAAATATTTGCGAAGGTACAGCCCTGTATCATTAAGATTTCACTTTTTTCTAAGAGTTCTAATCTTTGTATGTGCCTCAAACGTATGAATTTACATCCCCATCTGCAGGCCATAAAACGGAGACAAAAATGAAAAATAATATCCCAAGCAATACTGTGACAGAGAGAAGTAAGGATAGTAGAAAGAAAATTGTAGAAGTAAACGAAAATTACAATCATGATAAGAATGAACGTTGCTTATGAAGGTTCATAAGAACACCTTGAAATTCAGCTTAGATATTAGAGATGGCGGGTGACGAAGTCATAGATATAAAATTTTTGATGTTGGTCGTTTAGAAAAAAAGAAGAAGGTGTAATAAGTTTTTTATTATGTTTTGTAAATTATACAAGTGAACCACTTTCTTATAAAAAAATAAAAACAGGACCGGACACAGGACCGACAAATGAAGTCATTCTTATCCGCAGACCCGATCCTGATTTCGAATGGAAACTTAAAGTAGAATATGTCGCTACTTTTACAGAGAAAAATGAGTTTAGCGATGTCGAACTTTATATTAACAATATCATAGAGAAAAAAAACCCAGGGATGCGGTCTCATTTGCAATAATTTTAATGCCTCAATTCTCTTTGAGAAAAAATTGTCATCAAAAAATTACACCCCTTAAAACAAGAAAGCGCGATGTAGTACAAATATTGAATGTATTAGTTGCATAATACTAAATTATTTGGAAAAACTATACAAACAAGTGCACAATGAATGTCGTACCCTTATTCGGTTTATTCCAGAAACACATTTATCTATTGTAAAAATATGATAACGTGAATATATCAGAAATTTTAGTCAAAAATCTTCCTTATCTTTCACGGGCCGAACTCGCGTTGCATGTCCATTTTTGTAACATTTGCACATGTTCAAATAGATAAATTCCCATATCGCACATCATATCATTTTTACGAGCATGTCCCATAAATGCAGAATGTGATAAGATTTAAATATACTGCACTTAACATTAAAATCACAAGTATACCACAAACTAGTAATGGATCAATGTTATGCAAGATAAAACAGATCTCTATCGCTATCTATTTTTTGTCGCTGAAAGAGAAAACGAATGTATAGTTATTGTTTTATAAGCGAAAAGACTTTCTCTTAGTGGATATTAACTTTAAACAGATTGAAATTAGCTCTGAATACGAGTTCTGTAGGCTATACGCTATTCCGTTTTTGGTAGTAATCTTGGAAACCTAAAACCTATTTTCTTATGCCTTGTTTAGATATATAAAGAATTG
>JABUQX010126238.1:0-12516 GCA_015478945.1 Trachelipus rathkii
TATTGTACTTCGTTCGGTTACTTGGGTTTGGGTATCGTTTCGCATTTATCGTGAAACGCTCGCGTTTTTCGTGCGCCCTTCAATATATATATATATATATATATATATATATATATATATATATATATATATATATATATATATATATATATATATATATATATATATATATATATATAGATATATCGGGAGGGTTGTAGATGACCTCCAATTAGGCATATATGGAGTGTCAGGGGTCCATTCCAAGGGACCTAAGTTTCAAATTATTTCCCCTCATGCGATTATCCATACTCTCCTCACACTGAAGGGGGTTCTCCTTTACCACACAACATAAAACAATATTACAGACAAAACATTCATTTAAAAAATGACAACCATACGATTAGCCTCGTCTGAGGGAGAGGATGCTTCCAAAAATTACCTCTTATCCACCCCTTCCCTATCCCCACTTGGGAATTCAGGGGTCTCCGATGGTGGGGGTGGAGTTGCCGGCCTGTTCTGATACATGATCTTCTTGAGCGTTCTGAGAGCAAACAATACTTTGTTGGCTCTTACTGTCTCTATCCTCAATTTTCTGCCAAAATTGGTTGCTGTGCCTTTGTGTGCAGTGATGATGTTTGTTCTTGTTTCTCTGATCTGGAGACCCCGAATTTTCTATCTTATGAATCAAGTTATCCTGTCAAGCTATTATTAAATTTCTGATTTGTATTTGTATATTTCTCTCCTGACTTAACTAAGTACCCTAAATTCTTCAACTAAGTAAACTTCAAATTAGAACCCATTCTGTCTGTCTGTCTGTCTGTCTGTCTGTCTGTCTGTCTGTCTGTCTGTCTACTGTCTGTCTGTCTGTCTGTCTGTCCTGTCTGTCTGTCTGTCTGTCTGTCTGTCTGTCTGTCTGTCTGTCTGTCTGTCTGTCTGTCTGTCTGTCTGTCTGTCTGTCTGTCTGTCTGTCTGTCTGTCTGTCTGTCTGTCTGTCTCTCTCTCTCTCTCTCTCTCTCTCTCTCTCTCTCTCTCTCTCTCTCTCTCTCTCTCTCTCCTTCTCCTCTCTGTCTCTCTCTCTCTCTCTCTCTCTCTCTCTCTCTCTCTCTCTCTCTCTCTCTCTCTCTCTCTCTCTCTCTCTCACTTCTTCACCTTTCTCTGAAATCATCATTCTTGGTGATCTCAGTGTTCATCATCGCCAATTGCTTTTCTTTATTTCTCAAGATACTGCTGATAAACCTTCCTACCATTTTATAAATCAGAGTAGCCTCAATTAGTTGGTGCAGCTCACCTCTCGGATCCATTATCGCCTTGGAGATGAACCCAACATTCTAGACCTTATTGAAACATTTAATTCTCATCCGTGCTCTGTTAAATTCTTTCCTCCTCTGGTTTCCTCCATCAACTTCTTATCTTTGTATTTTCTTCTATTTCTCTAAGTTTTCCGCAGGAAAGACCCAAACTACAGAGGGAAAACTTGGCACTTCGGTGCTGCAAACTGGTCAAACTTGCGGTAGCACTTCTTTGATTTCCCACTAAATGACTACTGCATTCGTGTGAGGGGATTCTTCGGAGTGTGTACATTATTAAGGTAATTCTCACTGGTATGGAGATGTACATTCCATATTCTTTCCCTTCAATTAAACCTAACAAACTTAGGTTTTTACTCAGCTTGTTTTTATGCTATTCGTCACAGGGATGTTGCCTTCAGGATTCTCCAGAAACCCACCCATGCAACTTATATTTCATCCCGAAATAGTGCAAAATCTATTCTCCTTGGCACTAAAAATCTCTTTTTTCCGAACAAAATACAATAGTCTTACTCGTTCTTCTTTCTCACAGCCCCTCTGGCTTTTTGAAAAAAAAATGTTAATTCTAACTTTGCTTCCTCCTCCGGTATCTTCATACGGCCCAAATGCCGTAATATCTTCCTCTAAATCTGCACTCTTGGCCCAAACATTTGCTTCTAGCATTACCTTATATGATTCCGGAGCTATTCTTCCTTCTCCATCTACATCCAACTTATTTATGTCTAATATTGTAATTTCTTCTGAAGTTGTTATTTCTGCTCCCTTTGAGCTTAACACTAAGAAGACCTAAGGTCCTGACGGTATTCTTCCTGTGGTTCTCAAAGCTTGTGCTTCCGAAATATCACCCTGGCTTGGCAAACAATTCCGTCTCCGTCCTCTCTCTCTCTCTCTCTCTCTCTCTCTCTCTCTCTCTCTCTCTCTCTCTCTCTCTCTCTCTCTCTCTCTCTCTCTCTCTCTCTCTCTCTCTCTCTCTCTCTCTCTCTCTCTCTCTCTCTCTCTCTCTCTCTTCAAATTCGAGCTTCTATTTTTGACGAAAACTTTCGCTCATTCAGCCTGTGACAAAAGTAGGGGACCCTCTCTCAAGCCTCCAAATATCCTCCTATCGTATTAACTTCTTTTCTTCCTAAAGATTTTGAATCTATCCTCAAAAGGAAGATTTGGAAACATCTCAATTTTTCTAGTCTTATCCCTGATGGCCAGAATGTTTTTCGAAAGAAGCGTTCTATTGGTGATCTTCTTTCTCCTCCCTTTGGCATTTCGGTTAATCTTTCGTTGTGGTTCTGGAGATATCGAAAGTTATTAGATAGAGTCTGCTACATAGTTCTGATATCTAAACTTCCCTCTATTGGTATCTATCATTCTCTCTGTGACCTTATCACTGATTTCCTTACCTGTCGTTCTATAGCAGCTATTGTAGATATCCACATTTCATTCTTCAAATCTATAAATAGTGGTATTCCTCAAAGTTCGGTCATATCTCCATCTCTCTTTCTACTTTTCACTAATGATCTTCTCTATATTACTTTATCACCTATCCACTCCCACGCCGACGAATCCATCTTTCATAACTCCCTTCAGTTTCGTAAACTTCCCTCCCAACAAAAAATTAGCTCACACTAGGAGGGCCTCTTTGGAGCAACTATCTTCTCATCTTTCTCGAATTTCTAATTGGGACATTAAGAGCAAGGTTCTTTTCAAAACATCAAAACCTCAATTCTTATATCTTTCTACTTGGCGTAATCCTCCATACAATTATAACAACTTCACTGAAAAGTCATAACTCAAACTTTTGTCTCTCCTTAATAATATTCTTTGTGTTTCTTTTCCTCATTACCTTAATTGGAAGGATCATATTACTTCTCTTTCTTAAGAAGCTTCTAAGAGGTTGGGTGTTATGAGAAGATTTCAGAATTTCTTCATGCCACCCCAGTTGCTTGCTCTTTATAGAGTTGCCGTTCACCCCAGTATAGAGTACGCCTCACACATCTGGGGTGGTTCCACTCAAGCAGCTCTTCTTGAAAAGGTGGTGTCTAGGGCTTTCTTCTCATCAACACTCCTATTCTCTCTCTCTCTCTCTCTCTCTCTCTCTCTCTCTCTCTCTCTCTCTCTCTCTCTCTCTCTCTCTCTCTCTCTCTCTCTCTCTCTCTCTCTCTCTCTCTCTCTCTCTCTCTCTCACACACACACACACACACACGTTTTGTTTTTGTTTCGTGTTTAGGAGAGGCCGGAAGCCGGAGGCAAAATTTTTGAGGGGCCTGGAGCCGGGGCCCGGAAGTCCGGAGGCGGAAATCTTTGGGCGTGCCTGGAGCCGGAGCCGGAGTCGGAGCGGCGAAATTGTTCGAAAAGGGACTTGGTAGCCGGAGCCGGAGTCGAGCGGCAAAAAAAGACCTACTCCGGCTCCGGCACGTACAAAAAATTTATGGTAATTATATTATTTTATCACTACAGGTTTTATATATATATATATATAGGTATATATTATTAATTAATAATATAATAATTATTATATAATATAATAATTATATATATATATATAGTATATATATTATAGGAGAAACGTAATATAACGTATATATATCATATTGAAAAAATAATACTCAATTCCTTAGATAGTTCTTTGGTTTGGAACATTGAGTTAAAAGTGTTTTTTTCTGATTAAGCGGATATTATATACTATATACGATTATATATTATATATATATATAGTATATAATATATAATATATAATACTATATATATATATATATATATATAATATATATATTAAGTATTATGATAATAAATATATAATATTATATATATATATAATAATATAATATATATATATATATAATAAATAATATTTATATATATATATATATATTATAGTATATAGTATATAGTATATATTATATATATATATATACTATATAATATAAATATATATAATATATATACATATATTAATATATTCTCTTTTTTTCAGATAATACGCTTATGTTTAATTTATTGTTCACATAAACTAAAAAGGTTCTATACTTCTATAGGTCAACTTTTAATGTAATTAAAGTTTATTAATCTTTAGAAATAAATCATCGGCAAGCTAACCAAAATCGAAAAACACCTCATGTGACTTGAAAAATATTTATCATCTGAAGGTTAAAGGTACTTACATTTGTCAATTTATGAAATAGTTAGCACTTAGCAACAGTTAATGGAAACAGTCAGTTGATCGATGATTTAAAAGAGTTTACCAAACCAACAGTTACTCATGGTAGGCCACAATACTTCTACTGGATCCTATTAAATAATGTGACATTTAAGAAACTCTCATCCAATACATTGCCTTGGGAATTGAGTTAAAAAAAGAAAGGTGAAAGAAAAAAGCTGTTCCAGCGAATGAAAGCCCTTTATTTTTGAAACTCAACACTAAAGTGGATACTTCTGTTCAAATTGTTCAAAATGGTTCTGTCCTATGTCATGAAAAATCTTCATTGGATTTTTGCACAGAGCAGGATTTTAAAAGCACTATGTTGGAGCATGAATTCGAAACTGAAAGTTCCTTTAACCGGGAAAAATTATTCGAAATTTATTTCTAGAAGAAGCGGTTAAGCAAAAAATAAAACTTAAATAATTGCTTATAGTAAAATAAACTCTATGATTGTTTGAAGCTTGCACTAAGGGCAAAGCTAAAATTATGTTTGCTATGTAATGATTAGATAGATCTAAGTTAGATAAAAAAAATATTAATAATACGTTAGCAGTAAGAGATCCAAATGGCAACATTTCAGCTAATATAACCCGAAAACTTGTTATTGACGTTTTAAAAAGAATTCGAAATAATGAGGCAAGTATTCTAGCTTAGTTACGGATACTCATGCCAAACATGAATCAGTACGAATTGAAAAAAATAAATAAGGACAGTAGTAGGTGGAGTCATTTTGCACACAAAAAAGTTGACCTTGACCAGACGGTGTTTTCTGACCCGCCACGTTGTTCCTGAAGGGTGATTTTACTTACCCTAAAGGATTGGTAGAACAAAAGCTTAAGACTAACCTTGCCCTGTTTTTCGTTTCTCTCTTATTTTACCATGAATTCTTAATTTCATAATAATTATATGTTGAGTAAATGAAGTGACAGTAAGCACAAAAAATTATGTCTTGTTGCATAAAAATCAGTAATCATACATTTAATTAATAGGAAAACTTTTCTATGGCTGGAGCATATGAGAGTTAAGTAGTAACAGTAATTGTTTTAAGCATATCATATATAAAGTTATAAATGAAGATTTTTTGATAATTTAACATATAAATAAATAAGATAACAAAACTTAATGATGTGACACCATATTTGTGTCTTAGAAATAATTTGTGACACCATATTTGTGTCTTAAATAATATGTGACACCATATTTGTCTTAAAATGATATGTGACACCATATTTGTGTCTTAAAAATGAGCTCTCTAACACCCTCCCCCACTAAATTTAAGTCCCCCCCCCCTTTTTTCATTCAAATATGGCGGAACTACTTGTAAGAGGGATGAGGTTGGAAACACACGATACCTTGACCATAATATTATTGAGTGCAAAAATATAAAGATATAATATATAACATATATAACAAACAAAACTTTCTTATATGATGCAAAATTGGAAAACTATAGTCAAGCAGATGACTATCTTAATACAAAAGATTTTTCTTTGAACTACTTTATATAAACCTATATATATATATATATATATATATATATATATGCCTGCTGCTGCTCTAACTTGCTATATATATAACACCTGCTGCTGCTGCTGCCTTGCTTCTGCAGCTATATATAAATATATATATTAAACAACATCATTTAAATTATCGATTTTGCCTTTATACTAAAAGGTCATGTAAATGTAAAATTACCAACAGGAATTTTTTATATTTCCCATCTTTCTTCTCCAGGTTTTCATAAGAAAGGAAGAAGAAAGAAGAAGAAGAAGAAAAAAGAAGAAGAAGAAGAAGAAAGAAAGAGAGAAAGAAGAAAGAAAGAAGAGGAAGAGAAGAAGAAGAAGAAGAAGAACTACTACTGAACTACAGAACACCGACAAGCAAAGACTTTACAATCCACTCAAGGCTAGTCTGTTAGGTGATTTTGTTTATATAATTTGTTGGATGTGTCTACCGTTTTAAAACAAATCTGTTATGTAGTTTTAAAATATGTAAATTATTTTACCTATTTCAATGTAACATATGAGTGCACTCACTTAGAGCAGATCTGCTTCTAAGCAACAAACATTATAATCTGTTAAGTATATTTGTTTGTTTATTGTGTTGGATATGAGTTTGCTCACTCAAAACAGTTTCTGTTTTCCAGATATATTGTGGTTGGATGTGTCCACTATCAATGTGACATAGGAGTTGGCTCACTCAGAATAGTTTCTGTTTGCAAGCACCAATCATTATAGTGTGTTGGATGTGTTCACTGTCATTGTGACATATGAGTTTTCTCACTCAAAACAGTTTCTGTTTTTAAGAATCAAACATCATAGTGCACAAGTGGGTGAAATTTTGTTTTTGAATTATTTTTCTAACTCAGTGTGATCGATTTATATGTTTTGTGCAGTGAACATCAAAGCTATTTATTACAGTTAAGATGTTAGTCCGCTCGATCTGATATGTAGCAGATAAGTTTGACTTATTACAGTTATTCATTACCGTTATTCATTACAGTTATTTGTAATGTTCTAAGAGGTGAACATCAAAGCTATTTATTACAGGTTAAGGCAATTGCGATCAATATCACATCTTAGAACGGATACTTGCAGCCCCGAACACAAAGCTACTATAAGCCGTATTCTTACGATGTATTTATAACATTTTCTAGATTATTTCAATTTTTCTAGTTTGATTTTACCATATTCAGGATACTACTAATTCTAGTATTTGAATAAAGTAAAATCGAGTTGAATTGACGTTCACAGACCAATATCCTTAAAGTGTTTTTTTCTTGAATGAATCGATGTTATCCTGTTCACTAATTCATAAGAAAAGACCATTAAAATTACTCGTAAGTGAAGAAATTCTTTTGCTATATTTGTTTGAAATCGTTTATCACAAGTTTACCATGCCCATTGGTTAGATTTGTTATTAAGTGCATATCTAAAAAGAATTGCTGTAATCGATATTGTCAAATTGATTTATATTTAGAAAACTTCTATTAATTTTCTCTCAATCTTTTTGTCTCTAAGAATGGATTCTAATTTACGTAGTCGTTGCTCGTATGACTCGAATTCCGGGTTAATTTGGTTGCCCTTCTTTGAATGCTTTCAATTTTTTCTCCTTTTTGTGGTATGGATTCCAAAACTGCACTGCGTATTCCAGATGGTCTAACTAATGTTTTATATAGAGGAAGTATTATATTTTTGAATTTATTTTCAGTTCTAAAAGTGCATATCACTATTTGCTTTTTGAAAGCAGCTTCAGCATATTGTTTCGCAACCTTTAAATCCTTATTAATTAATACTCCTAGATCCTTTTCCTCACTGACAACTTTGATAACTGTTTCATCTATTTTGTAATCATATTCATTGTTCCTACTCCCAAAATGTATAACTTTACATTTATAGGTATTAAATTTCATTTGCCATGTTTTTTGACCAATTTACAATCTTGTTCAAGTCGCTTTGGAGTAATTGATAATCTTTCTTACATATTATACGATTTCCAAGTTTCGTATCATCCGCAAAATTTCGAAATATTGCCTAAAATATTATCATCTATATCATTTACATATATAATGAACAGTATTGGACCCAGGACAGATCCTTTGGGTACACCACTAATAACATTCGTCCAATCTGAACAATCACCATTGATAACGACTCGTTGTTGTTGATCAGCACAAAATGTTTTAATCAATTTAAAGTCTTCCTCGAATACCGTGAGCTGTAAGCTTTTCCAATAATCTTTGATGAGGGACGGTATCAAATGCATTTTGAAAATCTAAGTAAATGACATCAAAGGATTTATAATTATCTACATCGTTAATAACCACATGAAAAAATTCTAGTAAATTTGTTAAGCATGATCTATTTCTTCTAAAACCGTGTTGGGAATTCTTGAGCAATCCATGATCAACTAACCTATTAGTTAGTATTGCTAAAAAAAATTTACCAATTTTGAAGTCAAACTAATTGGTTTGTAGTTATTCGGAACCAAACGATCTCCTTTTGAATAGTTGCTCTATTAGCAATTTTAATCTTGGGAGACTTTATTACTTCTTTTTTAAAGACTTATTAGAAAATTTTATACAGGTTTTGCTAATATATTTTTCAAATTTTTGAGATGCATCGGATAGAATCCATTTGGTTCAGGTGATTTATTAATTAATAGTTTATCAATCTGAAAAGCAATTTCTTATCTATTTCAAATTTATCTAAATATTTGCAGTGCAAGCTAATCATATCTATGCTGCATGCTAGGCAGGCTATCACAAATTTCTTCATTAAAATTATTTAAATATTTAAACCATATCAGCACTGTTTGATTTTAGATACCCATTGTATGTCACAGTAAGTTCAATTGATTCCCTTAATGGAGCTTTTTGTTGCGTACTATTTGTAAAACTTTTTAGGATTGATTTTCATTCTGAGCAATATTAATTTATGAAGAGTTTCTCGTTTATAATATCAGTAATCGTTTTGCGAGCTTGACGATAAAACTATCGAAAATATTGGGTTTTCCACGGATACGACTTCCATGGTTTACTGGCTGTTATATTACACTTAAAGAGATGCCACAATTTCATTCATTACCATCTTTGGCTTCAAATTTGGTAGAAGTTTAGCTATATATTATACGGAACAAGAAGCATATTTCTTTGCGCTTTAGCTCTATTGCTGAAACGTATCGTACATTACATTTCCTGTTTAATATTTCATCGTTTCCAGATAAGCTCTCCTTTAAGCCATTAAAATTGGCGTTCTTAAAATGGAAATTTCAAGTAATTATTTATTATTATTTTGTTTTCAATATTAGTGTGGCTAATCTTTGTATGATCTTTTGCAATGGGTTTTGACTCCAACCTCAAAAACACCTTATAAGTTCAATTTGACCATAATCATAGATTAAATATTTGTTTCCCCCTCGTAAGGCAAATCAATTATTTGAAAAAAGGAAGTATCTAAATTTTAGTAAATCGCTTCCTTCCAGGGATTGCATCAAGTAAAGTAAAGTTATAGTCACGATATTTTGGCAGGTTGACCTCACCACCGTTGTGTGTACCGTTCACGCAGAGGGCTTTTGCTCAATTCTTTTGCCCTAATGCATCTATTACTGATTATTGAGGACGATTGGACGATAGACATTTACTAAGTTCAATTTATATATATGTTTTATTTTAACACCAAGTATATCAATTTCATTAACATCTGCTAGTTCCAGCTGAGTAGTTAGATACATATTTTTAATGTAAATCATAACGCCACCACCTTCCTTGTTATTGTTTTTATCCGAAGTATAATTTATACCCATTAATTTGAAATTCAGAAACAATATCACGATCTTAAAGGATTACCATGTTTCAAATTACACTAAACTAAGCTAATTTTGAGGAATAACTTTAAATTTATTTATTTTGAACCGGATACTTCTTGGGTTAAAAGATACCGCTTCATTTCGCACATATCGAGCGAGTGAGCTGGTGCTGTACCTAATTCGATTGTCTCTCTGTGTTTCAAACCTGTTATTGATAAAGAGTCAATTGTCGCATGCAACGTCATTCAATGAACCGCGTCACTTTCAAATCGCCCATTTTGCTGATCTGCAAACTTCCCAAGAAATGCCAAGACTTGGGTTTTACATACACTTGCAAATTTCTTTTAAGTCACGGTGTTAAATATGACCGCCGCTGAAGAAATCTTCATTAAATTACTTGACAAAATTCGAAGACACAAAAAACGTTACCTGTTTTTTTCTTTCTTTTTTAACTAGTCTTCTATATTTGATGATAAGTTCGTTGACCACAGTTTCCTTTTGTATACGTCATTCGATCAATCATGATGTATACTTAGACTAACCAATATCTTTAACTGTAAATCTTTTTATTGAACCTTACAGGCCTATAGTTCTTCCTCCTGTGACACTTTTCTTTTTTGTATAATTGCGCAAAAATAAATATAGAAGAAGGAGAGAGAAGAAGAAGAAGAGGAAAGAAGAAGAGAGAAGAAGAAAGAAAGAAGAAGAAGAAGAGAAGAAGGAAGAGCACTTTACTTCTCGTTTCCAAACTCCAATTGGAAGGAGCAAACACAGAAAGAGAGAAAGAAGAAGAGAGAGAATGAAGTAGAAATATTGTTGAAATGGTGAGAAGGCTTTCAGACACAATGATTGTGATAAACTGCGATTGCTATTTACAACAAACTTATTTTCCACTTTCTTCCGGAATAAATAATATTTATTTAGAGGCATATAACCATATATATATAACCAACCTTATATATATGCATATAACTCATAACAACTTATAATATATATATATATAACCAACAACCAACTGCTGCCCGCTACTCCATAACGCCATATATACCTTAGCTATATATATATATATCACCCGCCGCCTCTCCTCATGAAGGCTTACGCTATTTTTCCTTTGAACAGGAGGAAATTTGGGAAAATCTGAATTACTTAACTATTCATTAGGTCTTAGCTTTGCGTCATCAAATTCTAATTCGAGTTGCAATTTTGTTAAAATGACGTCAATTTAACACGTCATCTATTTTTAATGTCATTTGGAAACTTATTGCTGTCAGGTGAGGAGCCACTATTTTCATTCCTCACTGTCAAAGTTGCTGCTTTTAATATTTTATTTATAAAAAAAAAAGAAAAGTAAAAAATAAAATAAAAAAAAGGTATTTTAGATTTTCTCTAAAGTCTTTTTTTAAATGTCGGGTGAAAAGACCAGTATCGAATTGATGGTAATCCAGAAGATAAAGTAATGAAAAAAATCAAAAGACATAAAAAATATGTGTAGGAGGGGGGAGGGGGGACCGTTGGAGAGAGAGGAGGAGTGGGGATAGTTGGGAGGTGGGGGGTTGGGGAGACGATTTTTTTTTAAAAAGAAATATTTTTGTTTGAAAAAGCGAAATATTTATTAGTTCAATATATTTTTAGACATTTGAAAAATGATTTTTATTCTGATAATATATATATATATATATAACCAGCAACAACAAATATTATATATATACATATTTTTATATATATATATATAACCCCTCTTATACAATATATATATATATATATATATATATATATATATATCTAACATATATATATATGCTGTATATATATATATATATATATATATACACTATATATATATATATAATGTATATATATATATATATATATATAATATAACCTTATATATATATATATATATATATACGCCACCTATATATATATATATAATCCACCTTCTTTCCACAAGTCTGAGCGTAAGGTGCGTACCATGCAACGGAATTAGAAAAGTAGAAGAACATGACACAAGTCGAAAAAGCCCAGCATTACCGTACCCTTTATACCTATTAGTGTGAACTCGTCGCAGTCAGAAAATCCACACTAGAGCTTCACGGAACTGCGACGGACCCTCACTATGGTTTCTAGTCAGTGTTGAGATTCATCCCTTGACCAGGTGCGTCACAACAAAAATCGCACTTTCAAGCCCGCCGTTTCACTCCCTATTAGCGCACCGTATCGCCTCTGCCCAAACTCACATCTCTCTCCTCTAGTCATTCCTCCTTTACTGACTTAATCCCCTTTTTCTTCGGTCACCCAGCAGGTCGTTCCCAGCACACACACCTCTATACATCCGCTTTAACCAACCGACTATCTTCCATCCTTTCCACATGATCAAACCATCTCAAAGTACTTTCATTTATTCTTTCATTTATCCTTTCTTCACACCACACAACTCTCCTAATACATTCATTCCGCATTATATCAATTCAGCTGCCACACCTTACACCCCCAGTTGCCCATCTGTGAACACATTGCACTTTAGATCTAGACCTCTTATTCCAAACCATAGTATCACTATATACATTGACACTTCTAACAATACCCATAGTTATGGTAAGACTCTAGCGCACTCAAGACTTAGTCCTTTACCTCCACCAACGATTTAATATGTATATATATATATATATATATATATGCTGCTGTAATAGCAACAACTTAACCTTGCCTTAGCAATATGCTCAACAACAA
>JABUQX010126239.1:0-18401 GCA_015478945.1 Trachelipus rathkii
AGACGAGGAGATTAACCGGTATGCTTAGATGTTCGGGAATAAATAAACCAATCAAGCCCAGAGACCAGATCCAGCATTGGGAAGCAATCAGCGATATGTTTGGAAAGCCGACAAGAGCATCTAAAAATGAATTGATGAAATCGGAAATGGCGAGTTAACTTTTGCATTGATAATGAACAGGCTGAACTTTAAGAATTTCTTATTTATTTTATACACTTGTGGTCTGATTTTATGCCATGAGATGGTCCTAAACAAAAGAGAGACCTCGGGAAGTTCCTAGGTAATGGGAGTGAGAAGAGATTGTTCCGATCCGCTTATGTGTCGTTAACCTGTTCCCTAGAAAAATTGGGCTGATAGGACAGTTTGAGAAAAATTAATTTGAAACGTTTGGTGGCTCAACTGATGCGGGTCGAGCAACGAAAATTCAAATCTTTAAAAACAGTAGATAAAAAGAAAGTTCAAATAAAATAAGTTCAAATTCAATAAGTTCAAATAGTGCTAGGAGTTCTGTTCCTAAGTGAGTGATGCGGAGTGAGATAATCTCAACCGTCGCTCTAAAAATCCAACGGGCATGGCGGTGTTTTAGCCAGCCAATGCGCCGTTTGTCGTTTGGAGAAGAAGGATTTCTGGAACTGGAAAACTTCAATACGCTTCGTAGGAACAAAAAGAATTTGCCAATCTTGATAACTTCCATCTGCAATGTCGAAGAAGTCGAGATGAAGAACGAAAATGGATCAGACAGAGGATACGGATCCCGAAAGACCGAAACGAAATGGAAACTCCCTAAGCGTGGGATGAAGCGATGGCACAGTACAGAATACGGCGAAGGAAAGACCTTATAATCTTTTCAGGCAAAGATATCCATGAGCCTTTTTCTTTTCAATGCGAAAGATGACACGTCACTTTGTATTCTTAGGAGGGGCGTGTGTCAAGTTATATATTGCCTGAAGGCCATAATTTCGCAATTATGAGATCCACAAGTTTATTTTAATTTTCGAGATAAAACTATGTAATGATTCCGCTATTATTATTAAAAATGTAGAAATTGTTATATTCGTGCCGTCAATTTTTTATTTATATAAAAGCAGATTTATTTTAAGACAAAATTGTGATATATAAAATTATTAGCATTAATACTTTGTTTTGTAATTACCTTCAATGAGACTTATCTAGTTAAGGAATATTAATGATTTTCGTAAATTACTACAATGTGAGATACTGCCCAAATAGTATTAAAGGCAGAGATGTTATTATAAGGGCTTTTTTGCTTTTTGTACTGATCGAAGATCTTAAACACTTGTGAATAATTGGATATCTTTTAAAGTATATTTACGGATAATAACGTGCCAGCTTCAAGTAAAATTACTTTTGATTGAATAATGCAACCTGCCACAGCCTTCCAGAAACTTTTAGATAGACTTCTCTTATGAGAGACGGCTTGTCCTACAGTATACTATTGCAGCAATTATAGAGGATGAGCAAAGTAGTTGTAAGCCCTGACCGGACACCGAGATTATTTATTGGAACATAAAAGCCCGCGTTAGTGCTCTTTGATATAATATATCGCAGACGATATAATATGGCTAGTATAATAATTAGATGAGTGATACTAATGGCGTAATAACTATATATATATATATATTATTATTATACTATAATATACTATAATATATAATATAATAGGATGTATATAATTATATTATATATTAATAATTACTATAATAACAAAATCACAATATACTGACAATCATATATTTTTCTATAACACATATACATATAACACATATACCATATAATACACTATACAATATCAAGTACATATAGCAAGCACACCTAAGCTCACATATATAACGATATAAAAGTTATATATATAAGTATTATATATAATATAGCTATAATAATATATATATATATACATGTATGCAATATATATATAGCTAGTATATATATACTAGTATATAAAGGGTGTAAAAGCCGTAATATAGACTTCACCTTTCAAGAGTTAAAAACAGAATGACATTTATTACAGATCTGGGCTGATGAAGCGCAGATCTATTCCAACAATGATAGGAGACTATCAAATATGATGTATACAGGATGATGAAATTTAATGGGTGGAGTTATATATAATATATCAGGGCGGCTCATGGTGCAGACTTGTTTAGTAGAAAAATTCATAATCCATATATATATATACAAATATTAATTCTTTTTATATTATATATGATAATATATATATATATATAATATATATATATATATATTATATATTATATATATATTATAATATATATATATACAGGTGATTCAAAACCTCTGCGCAAACTAGGATTCTAATCGAGCAACGATAAGAAACATTTATTGTTTAAATACCAATGTTTCTGATTTTTCCTTCATAATTATTGATATTTAAGGCAGTATTTGTATGTTGTGTGGGATCGTGTCTGCCTGTGTAGTGTCTACTGCGCGATTAGTACGTATTCACATTTTATATTGGTTTGTGTGTCATGACTCCGAAAATTATTTAGTGTACGCTAAGAGATACCTTCGGAAAACAACGTAGCGGCTAGAAGTCAGCCATTACCTTGTGCCGACAATATCATATCGTGTTGCATGTCATGTACAATGTAGCGCGAGTATCAATGTGCTGATGCTTCACTACACTCTGCCCTAGGAGTTACATGAACCAGGACAGTGATAATGTGTTAGCGTGCGAGCAGAACGACTAGGAATGGACGAAGCAGCGACGCCTTTCATGTAACCGGGAACGGATTTCCACACAGGAATGCGGCCCCACCACACAATGTTTGCTCGCCTCATGGCAGCGCCTTCGAATAATGGGGAGCGCACTTCGTCCCACTGGTGGCAAATTGGTGGAAGCACCGCGTAAATCACGAGGGACCTCTGGCGTTGGAAGAAGGAGGTGCTTGAGAAGAAGTCTGTACAACGAACAACGCTCGACTAGCAACACGCGCCATTGCCCATGGGTGAGGGTTCGCTGCCATGGTTTCAAATAAGCTCTCAGTGGCTGTGGAGCTTCGGGTTTTTGCAAGGAGTCAAAGACCGTCGTGCATAACCGAACCTACAGAAAGTTACAACCCAGGACTTGGGCCCGGACTTCGGCACCCGCGTTTTGCCGGATCTTGCCGAGTTGAGGTGTTCTGCAAGCGGAAGCCTCGATGAATCCTGACCTTGTTTCTGCACACTGTCTCTGTCATGTACCGAATGAGGCGATCTCTCACAAGTGATGTAGTACTCATTCAGACAGCAGTAAAGCACATATGGAACGAGGAACAAGTGCCGCACGCAATGTGTTATTATTGCGCGAGAAGCTTCTACCCAGTGTGTCATGAAGACTTTTAAAAGGGGTGTGAAAGCAACCATAAATGTTTTATCTCTGCAAGAATACAGCAATGTGAAACTGATGACATTGTATTTCAGCACGATCTTAGCGCGTTATAAGACCCAGGATCTGTTTGAAATAATTAATGGAGATTACCAACTTTCTGTAAGTTAAAAGGGCAACTTATGAAATAGGGGGGAAAAAGAAGAACGGAGTAGATTGGGGTTGAAAAAAAGTGTTTGTGTTTATATAACAAGTAGTATAGATTCTAATTACGTTAATAAATGTATTAATTATAGGATATATAAATTTATAATAAACTATATATATATATATATTATAATATAGTATATAATATATATATAATAAATATGTGTATATAATACTATATATATATATATAGTATATAGATAATTATACTTGAAGTTAATGATGAGATATTATACTGGGTTATTCTATTGCTGTAGCTCCCGGTCCCTTAGTGCCAACGAGAAGCGGGAGACAACCCGAGGTAATTGCTCGCCTACCAGTGGTATGGCAAGGGCAACATGGATCTAGAGTTAAAGAATGTGTACTGAAGTTGTTCCTAATGTTAGTTAAATCATGGAAGAAAGGGAGTTTAAAAGTTTTATTTCGAGGTTCGGAAAAGTTCAAATTGCTAAATATTTTTCCACTTGTTTTTGTAAAATATTCTGCATAAATGGTCAATATTCAAATTCAGAAAAGGAAAATAATTTATTTATTGATTATATGTCGCTAAACATATCCGATATTACTATGACTACTTTCCGTCGTTATATAACAGAACCCTGGTGGCTCCTAATAGCAATAAATTTTCAAAACATTGGGATATTAGCGCAGGTTTCGCATACTGGGCAAGAAAACTACAAATGTCGCCTGATAAGCGACTGTCATAATAATTTCTTACTGTGATGAACGGAATGTGAAAAGGTTAGAGTAATATAAATGATTCATTTCATGATATTCGCGTAAGCAAAGTGACAAAAAAAAAGCTTAAACCATTAATGGATATATAGGTCATTCAATTTTGTATAATAAAGGGAGAGATACTTCCGAACGGCATAATTGACCACGTGTCAGATGAACGGAGTAATGTGATGCTAGGAAATCTGTCCTGAAAGAGAGGATCAGCGCAACTCAATGGTAACATATTCCTCATCCATCGTTTGCTTAATATCTTTATATATATATAGTTTATAGGTATATAATGTATAATAGTTATATATACGTAGATATTTATAGTAGGATAATTATAGATATAATTCATAATTATGTATATTGACGATTATTAGTAATGTATATATTATAATTCTATTAGAGTAGTATAGTATCGTATATTATTATAACTATGTGGTGCTTTATATATATCATATAAAGAGATACTTATAGTAAGCTATGGGTAGGCTACTATATATATATATTATACTATATATATATATTATAGTATATATTATGTAGATATAGCTATATATATGTATACTATATATAATACTAGTATATATAGTATATATATAATATATATATGATGAGTATTTATTTATAGTTCAATAAAAAATTTCAATTAATACTGGAATTTTAAGACAGATTGCACATAAATTGTTATATATGGCCAAGAAGCGGCGCCATCCATTAGTGAGTGCATTAATCTTCAAGTAAGTTCAAAGTAAGTAAGCGGCGTATCGCCTTGATCTCCAGAGGATTGGGAGGCATATACAAGGCTCAATCCATCGTGCAGGTTGCGACAGGTGGAAATGCCAGTCCTGAGTTAATTGAA
The DNA here is from genome assembly GCA_015478945.1 of Trachelipus rathkii. Classification (NCBI taxonomy): domain Eukaryota; kingdom Metazoa; phylum Arthropoda; class Malacostraca; order Isopoda; family Trachelipodidae; genus Trachelipus; species Trachelipus rathkii. The sequence continues at coordinate 5,139 of JABUQX010126239.1, forward strand.
ATTATATATCGGGTGTTTCCCAAAAATATGCAGATGGGTCAGGGAGCAACAGAAATAGACGAAGAGGAAATTGAAAGAGGTTTTCGAACAAGGGAGAAAATAGACGTTTGAAGCGCGTTAGAACCAGTGAGAGTTAGAGTGGGAGGAGATGGACAGTGATGAATGATTAACTCTTCCGAGGGTTTCACCATTGGACGACAGAATATTAAGGATGAGGTTAAGAAAGTTTTGTAGGAATTAAAGATGAACAAACTAGACAAGAAAAGATTTCAGAAAGATTAACTTGGAATTGGAAAATATACTTGAAAAAGAGATGGAAAAAGGATTATCAGGAGACGTAAGTAATGTAGTACAATCAGATGAAGACGAAATTAACGAATACCTACAGTGGGATACATCAGAGTTAATAAAAGAGGTAGATAGTCGTTGGGAGTCATTGCAAGCTCCACAAGAGGTTTTTAGGGAATCCTTACCAACTGATAAAGTTTTTGAAGAATGTATTCAGGCATATTCTAGTCATAGGAAAGAATTGAGGAAAATAGAAGCAGAAACTTATTCAAATATGGAACAGGAAGGACAAAATGAGAATTTTCCTCCTGATGATTTGTCCTTTGAAGGATTCGAAGGTATGAACGATGTGTTTAAGAACAGAGTAAGAGAATTGAAGTCACAAAGACTAGACAGTGATCGTCCGTATACCCGTTCGAAAGGGCAGTGTCCCGATTTACCGATAGTCTTTCCGTATATGTTAGAACGAAAGCGGAAAAAAAATAAATAAATGAAAGTACACATAAAAAGTAAATAAATGAATGAGTATAAATAAATAAAAATAAAGTATATAAAAATTAAATAAAATAAAAATTTAATTAACAAAATAATTATTTATATAGGTAAATTAAAACAATTAAAAGTTATCAAACTGACTAATATAAATTAGTTTTTTTTCTTTTTTCTTTTCAGATTTTGGTCCTGGGCCATTCGTGGGTGCGTGATCTGAAGAACGCCTACACTGAAGAATTGTTGCCCGGAGCCACCGTAGAGTTTGAGTCCTATTCAGGGAAAGACCTGGCCTGGTTCCACGATATGGTTTCGTACATCGTAAAACCCCGACATACACATTTGATTGTCTTCGCTATAATACCGGAAGCTTATAACCGGAAACAGTTACCTGTTCCGGGGCCATTCAGTCGACCTGAGGGTTATTGGGTGGACACGGCTAATTTCAACTTCCAAATCGAGAACTTTGCACAAAGGTTCTCGAGATTTTCCCAGAAATGTGCTCGCCTCAATCCCCAAATGCAAGTTATTTTGGGGATACCACCATTCCTTGACATGGTGGAGTATAATAGGCGGTTGGTGCTAAAGTATCCAAAAAGGGTACAGGATATATATAATAGGGCACCTGAATATTCAGATCGGGTTCTGCATTTGCAGGCCACGAAAATACATACGCATATACGACAACTTCGAAGATCCACCATTCAATGGCACAATAAGTGTTCTTTTCCGGTAATGTACGCTGTTGCATGAGTGCAGGGTCAAAGGCCAAACGTAAAGGATTTTATGGAGGGAAATGTGTGCACTCTGGGAGAACAGGGATTCTTAAGAGATGGATTACGCCCGGGGCGCGACTTGAGCCGGTAAATATTCATAAAAATGCGAGCTCTGGGGTTTTTCGGAGAGGAGTTGAAATTGATGAGGAAAGAAACACCTTCCACAGTTCCAGAACCCGTAGTAACGCCAGATATTGCTACCCAAGATACAGTAGAAGTGGTAGAGGAAATGGTAGTGGAGAGTGAAGCAACTGGTGAGGAAGTGAGAAGTACGAAAAGTCTGGAACAACCTGTCAATAGCACTTCAGTGGTGGGGCCAAGTTCCCACGAACAACAAGTTCAGGACAACTCTGCTATTGTCCCAGAGGTGCCAAGAGAAGTTGTTGCCCCTAGAGCCAGGAGATATTCCCCGATTCGTCTCGGGGATATCGATCCGGACATAGTTAGCACAACACCCGCGGTAGTAGTAGAGCGACGTAGTCGTCCACGTACCCGGAGACCCAGGGTAACTCCTTATCAGCGGCATCAGCAGCCTGCATCGACATCGAATCAGTCTCTGAGTTCCACGGCATCTGTGGCGTCTGGTGTCACAAGATCAATATATTTGGCTAGCTCCGTGGAGGCTCAGACTGCATTCAGAGAGCGAGTCCAAACTAGTCTTGTGCAAATCCAGGGGTTCATGATGGCCTACGGTCAGGAGCTTTCGATGGAAGAAATAAAAAGGAGAGTCCGGAGTATATGTGATGAGTAGGGCCAAGAACCTCATTATGTATTTTTAACCCAAGAATGTTTTATTTTGATTTTTTGATTATGAGGGTTATTTTGGTACTCCAGAAGGGAGTAAGTAATAATTGAAAGAATATTTTTTTTTGATTTTTGATTTATGAAAGAGATAAAAGGTCTGAACTATACTTCAGAGGGAAAAACTTGATGTGGACGAACCAGAATCGGAATAAGCCCGTAAGATGGTGCGTCAACACCGGTATTGACGGGTGGGGAGGAATGAGATGGTTTTCATTTCACCTTGTTCTCTTCTCCCCATCTTTTTCAGTTAGGAAATAATTGAGATCGAGTACAACAAGACGTTGTGGATAGCGAAAGAACACAAACAAAGAAGCTTTGATTTAAAAGAAGAAGAAACAACCAGATTAACGAAATTACAAAGAGGAAAAGAATAGTACTGAAAAGAAGTTTGAAGAAAAAAAAGGGAAGGACCTTACCTTTATTAAAAAGGTAAGCATATAATTTAATGATGCATTTTTAAGAATGAAAATTAGTAATAATAAAGCAAAAATATTAGTAAGGTGTTAAATTAAGTAAAACTAAGAAAGGAATTATAAAGTAAGAATTAATAGGAAGTAAAAAAAAAAAATTAAGAAAAAATAGAATAGGGAAATAATAATGAAAAAAGTAATAGGTTATTAAATCCGAGTTTTTGTTGACAGGAACTAGTAGAGGAACTCTTTAGAAAAAAGAATCAACACCACCAGTAACTTCCGCTGACTTCCTTCAGTTTTGACGTCATTCAGTGCCTAACACATTACCCAACATACATCGCAACGAAGAACGATCTAGCCGTCCTTCGAATCCAAGAAAACTAAAAAAAACATCTTCCCTTAAGGCCGCAACATTATCGATGGCAGCTCAAAAGGTAACCCAATAGACTAATAGTGGTTTTCTTTAAAAAGTAATTATAATTTTTACCAGTGACTTGAGGCCAGAAAAAATAATCTATCTAGTCTTTCCTCAAGTCACCGTCTATCCATATCAGGGTTTTTGATTGCGAGTTCATTTTCAGAGATAGTATCTATTATCACATTAGAGCCATCATTTGTTATGATTAGTCAGCACTTAATCATTTGAATACACCTACACAAAATTAAACGTACTGGTTGTGAGAATTATCATGCTGCTGCGATCCAGGGTCAAGACTCCATTGATAAATGTAGTACTCTTGGGTACTCAAGTTAGTAAACCATCACACGTATTCACTCAAATGTGATAATCTTTCACTCACAGTGGAGCGGGTTAAAGAATGCTGTCGAGTATCCCTCTTAACTGTTGGACAGATAAGAAGTAAATATATTAACATGGTACCCTTCTAATATTATATATCCACCTAATAATAAGCCAAATAATTTTTAATTTTGTTACAATTTCCGTTACATTCACTTACTTTATATACTATATAACATTAAGTGGTATAATTTTATAATTTTCAATTATATTTTATTCATTCATTTGCTATCCACTTAATCTCACTATTATTAGAGTTATTGTACAAATACAAACGTCGAGATCTTAATATATAATAATAAATATAAGCATTATTATGTAAAAGTAAATATATAAATAGATTATATGTATATACATAAATGATTAAAATATACAAGATAGTTAAATAGTATAGTAGAAGTCAAAATGACTAACTATATTATGAGAAAATATAAATTGTATAAAAATATAATAAAAGGTCAAGTCATATACTTATAGTTCTCCTAAATTTTAATAAATCATAATGGAAATTTGTTTAATTTCAAAGCTATTCCTTCATATTTGAAAAATGAAAATAATCAAGTGAAATATAAATTTCAAACTCTTTATATTTATTAAAAAAACACTTAAAATGAAAAAAACGAAAAAACTAAAAAAACTGAAAAAAACGATTTTTCAATGAAAAAAAATACGCATTTGAAAAAAACCGTTTTTCCCCAACCCTAATCAATGAGGGTACCTTGTTTTAATAAATATGTATCAATGTTGAAGAATTCAAATATACACAAACCAATAAATTGCTTGATACCGTAATTAATTGTCATATTAAAAAGCTAAAAGTAACGGAGTACCGGAGTAACGGGCGCTTCGTTACTTTTCCTTCAAAGAAACGAATAAACGAATAACGGAACTACTTTTTCGAGTAACGGAGTAACGAAATAACGGAACTATTTTTTAGGTAACGATGCCCACCTCTGTATATATACATATAATATAGTTATAATTATATATAATATATAATATATATAGATATATATATATATATATAGTAAATATATTATATATACATAATACAATATATATAGTATACTATATATGTATAATATATATATATATATATAGTATTATATATAATATACAATTATTCACAATGGAAATAATATTATAATCAGCAGTAAAAAAATGAAAATTGAAAAAAACAATTTATTTATATGACTCATAACTATTTGAAAAGAAATATGTCAATTTTATTTGTTGTATTTTAATTTGTAAAAAAACATTGGATAGGATCGAATCCGGATTCGATTGAATCCGGATTCGATCCGGATTCGGATCAAGCTTCTCTTACATGGATTGCGGATTCGGATTCGATTCGAAATTTCAACAACACACGGATTCAGATTCGATTCGCATCCAAGAAGTGCTCGGATTTCGGATTCGATTCGGATTCGAATCCAAAAGTTCCCGGATTCGCCCATCACTGATGTACTTAATAGTATACGTATATATATAATATTATATATATAATATGTAATAAATATAATATATATATAAATATTGTTAAAATTAGGCCTATACACACGAAGTACCACACACACAGCACAACATTCATAATATATAGATACGTATATATATATAATATAATATATATATTAATGTTATATTATATTAATAATATATATATAGTATATATAATAAATATATAAATATATAGTTATATAAATATTATATAAAGTATATAGATATATATATTATATCATACGAGTCCACACCAACCACCAACCACACAACACACACATATATATATATATATAATAATATTATAATATATATAATATATATATAAAATATATATATAATATATATATATATATATATAATATATATATGGTTAATTGACACTCTCCGATTCACACACACACACACACACATATATATAATATAGTCTATATAATATATATATATAAATATATTATATATTAATAATATCATATAGTAATATTATATATATATTATATATTATATATACGTTCCATTTTAGCACACACACATTTATATATATATAATATATATATACTAATATATATATATAGTATAATATAATATATATATATATAATATATATATTATAATATATATATTATAATACTATATATAATATATATATTCAAGTACTTAATAACAGAAATAATGTTGCAGCAGTTAAACGCTCTTCATTAGATAGACATTCGCTCTTCTTAATTATTGTCGTAAAAGTTATTTTTAGTTTACTATTTTTAATTTTATTTTTTAATTTTTTTATTTTCATTTACATTTATTGAACTTTTTATTTTCATTTTTTTTTTTTTTAACTTTAATTTTAATTTTTTTTTATTTTTTTAATTTTTTAATTTTCTAATTATTTTTAATTTTCATTTTTCATTTTTTATCTTATGTTTTTACTTTTTGCTTTCAATTAAATTTCTTTATTACTTTTAAATTTATTGTCTTTTCTTTTAAAATTTTATATGCTTCTTCATGTTATAACGTAAAAAATTAAGCAATTTTTACAACCTAAAGCACTAAATCAGTAAATAGTAAAATCAAACCACCCACTCAGCCCTCCTACCCATCCATGACTATTGATTCTATTGAAGTCTTTGACTATGACTATTGATCTATTTGTTCTTATAGTTGATCAATCCGTATTCTCGTAGTAACATAACACAAAAACATTATATTATTTTAATTATGGTATTTAGCTTAAACATTTGTTTTTACTAAAATTTATATTCTCTTTTATGTTTATAACTTAAAAAAAAATCATAGTTACATACCTTAAAGCAGTAAATCATAAATCAGTAATCCAACTGCCCTCCATAACCTCACTACCCTTCTGTGATCTATTGATTCTATGATCTATTGATCTAGTGACTCAAGTCATATTGATTCAAGTGATATTTTGTATAACATAACATCAAACTTTCTTATTCTTGTTTTGATTTTCTGTAAACTTTTCGTTTTACTAAAAAATTTATTTCTTTTTATGCTTTATAACTTAAAAAAATTTGCAATTTACATACCCTTAAAGCAGTAAATCAGTAAAATACAGTAATTCAGTAAATCAGTAAATCTGTAAATCCAACTACCCTCCCACTACCTGCCTACCCTTCCATATCTATTGATCTATTGATCTGATTCGGATCTATTGATCTATTGGATTCAAGTCATATTTTTGTATAACTAACACAAAAACTTTTATTTTCTTCGTTTTTGGTTTCTTTAAACTTTCGTTTTTTACTAATATAAAATTTTTATTTTGTTTAATTTGCCATAAATATTTTGTTGAACTAAAATTGTATTCTCTTTATGTTTATAACTTAAACAAATTGCATATATTAAACATACCCTAACAGCAGTAAATCAGTAGAATCAGTAAAATCAAAACTGGCCCTCCATACCCTCATACCCTTCTGTGATCTATTGATTATTGACTATTGATTCAAGTCTATTTGGTATGACATAACACAAAAACTTTTATTATTTTGTTTTGCTTCTTTAAAACCTTTTGTATTTTACTAAACAAATTTATTCTTTATGTTATTAACTTAAAAAAATTTGCAATTTACCATACCTTAAAGCAGTAAATCAGTAAATCAAACTACCGCTCCATACCGCTCATACCAGACATCCTCATTGTCTAAAAACACTTGATGCTATTGATCTATTTGACTATGGAATTCAAGTCATATTTGTCATACAACCATAAAAATAAACAAAAAAAACCTTTTTTTTTTATTTATTTTTTTGGCGGGTTTTTGTTTCTTTAAACACTATTTTGTTTTCAATAACAAACTCCTTTATCTTATTTACTTAGCCTTTTAGAATATTATCTATTTTTGCAAACAAAATTCTAAAAAGGTTGCTTAATAAACTTATTTTTCTTGGTTTCACTATTTCCCATTGGGTAAAGCATTAAAGTAATTAAATGCAGTAATCAAACTGCCCTCCATACCCTCCTACAGATCCATGATCTATGGACTCTATTGATCTATTGAATTATTGATATCTATGATACCAAGTCATAATTTGTATACAACAATAAACACAAAAACCTTTTATTTCATTTTGTGTTTTGTTCCTTTAGATCATTTCTTGTTTTGACTGAAACTATGTTCTTTCATGATAATAACTTAAAAAAATTGCTTATGTACATACCTTAAAGGAGATAATTCAGATAATCGGTTGATCATAAACCAGTTAAACACCCCTTTCATGAAATGTATACAGACCTCCATCCCACCACCCTCCTGGCTATCATTGATCTATTGATCTATTGATCAAGTCATATTTGTATAAACATAACAAAAAACTTTTTATTTATTTGTTTTGTTTTCTTTAAACTTTTCGTTTTTACTAAAAATTTATTCTTTTTATGTTTATCAACTTAAAAAAATTTGCCATATACATACCGATTAAAGCCAGTAAATCATAATCAAGTAAATCAAACACCCTCCATACCCTCATACCCCATCCATGACTATTGATCCTACTTGATCTATGATCTATAGACTATTGATGTCAAGCATAAATTTTTGTATAACATAACACAAACAACTTTATTTATTTGTTTGTTCTTTAAACATTAGTTTTTTTACTATAAAAATTTATTTATTTGTTTAATTGCTTTAAATATTTTATTTATCACTAAAAAAATTTATTCCTTATTTCTATAGACTTTAAACAAAAGTGCATATTTACAACTCACTATAAAGCGTAAATCAGTAAATCAGTAAATCAACTGCCCTCCATTACCCTCCAATACCCTCCATTGATCTAAGTGCACTCTATTGATCGTAACTTGATTCAAGTCATATTTGTATAACATAACACACAAAACTTTTATTTATCCTTTTGTTTTGTTTCTTTAAACATTTGTTTTACTAAAAAATTTTATTCTCTTTTAGTTATAACCTTAACAAAAATGTGTACTTTACTAACCTTAAAGCAGTAAATCAGTAAATCAGTAAATCAGTAAATCAGTAATTCAGTAAATCAATGCCCTCATACCTAGATGTCCATTTGTGATCCATTGACTATTGATCTATTGACTATTGATTATTGATCTATGATTCAAGTCATTTTTATAACATAACACCTAAACTTTTCATTTATTTTGTTTTTGTTTTCTTAAACATTTCTGTTTTTACTATAAAAATTATTATTTGTGTCATTACTATAAAAATTTATTCTTTTGCGTTTTCATTTGCTTTACAAACATTTATGTTTTACTAAAAAAATTTATTCTTTTTATGTTATAACTTAAAAAAATTGCATATTTACATAACTTAAAGCAGTAAAGTCAGTAATCAGTAAATCAAACTGCCCCTCGCATACCCTCCTACCCTTTTAATGATCTATAGAAACATTGAAATAAGGAAACTTTTATTAAAAGAAATCCTATTGAAATTCAATTACATATTTTGTAGACATAACACAAAAACTTTAATTTATTTTGCTTTTAATTTCTTTAAAAACTTTTCGTTTTTTACTAAAAAAAATTATTCTTTTTATGGTTTATAACTAAAAAAATTGCATTTTTACATACCTTAACGCAGTAAAAGTCAGTAAATCAGTAAAAAAACTGCGCTCCATACCCTCCTACCCTTCATGATCTATTATCCTTGATCCTTGATCTATGATCCTAATGACTATGATTCAAGTCATTATGTTCGTATAACAGTAACACAAAAACTTTAATTTATTTTGTTGATTATCTTTAAACGTTTCGTTTTTACTAAAAAATTATCCTTTTATGTTTATAACTTAAATTTTTTGCATATTTACATACCTTAAAGCAAGAAATCAGTAAATTCAGTAAATCCAACTGCCCTCCATACCCTTCAACGATCTATTGATCTATATGATCTCATTGATACTATTGATCTATGATCTATTATCTCAAGTCATATTTTGTATAACCCTAACACAAAACTTTAATTCTATTTTGTTTGTTTCTTTAAACATTTTGTCTTTTACTAAAAAATTTATTTGTTTTTGCTTATTCTGTTTAAAATATTTTGTTTTTAACTAAAAATTATATTCTCTTTTTTATGTTTATAACTTAAAAACATTTGCATATTTACATACCCTAAAGCAGTAAATTCAGTAAATTCAGTAAATTCATCTCTTATCCATGTCCCGCCACCCTTCTGTCCATCGTTGATCTATTGATCTATTGATCTATGGATTCAAGTCATATTTCAATAACATAACACAACAAGAAGTAAATTGTTTGAATTTTTCTTTAAACTTTTCGTTTTTGCTTGTAAAAGAAATTTATTCTTTTTATGTTTATAACTTAAAAAAAATTGCATATTACATACTTAAAGCAGTAAATCAGTAAATCCTTTAATCAAACTGCCCTCCATACCTTCCTACCCTCCGTGATCTATTGATCCATTGATCTATTCGATCTATTGATCTATGATCTATTTGATCTATTGATTCATGTCATATTGTGTATAACATAACACACAAACACTTTTATGTTATTTTGTTTTATTTACAAAAACTTTTTACAATTCTACTAAAACATTATTTAATTTTTGCTTATTCCTGTTAAAATATTTTGTGTTAATCTAAAATTTCTTTCTTTTTATGTTTATAACTTAAAAAAATTTACATTATACAATTCCTAAAGCCAAGTAATCAGTAAAATCAGTAAAAAAATCAAACTGTATCCAGCTACCCCTCAACTACCCTTCTGTGATTATGATCTATTTGATTCAAGTATGCTTTTGTAGAACATACAACATAAAAATAAATCTTTGCTGTGTCGGTGTTGTGTTGTTGTGTTTGCGCTTGTTGTTGCTGGTCAATAATAATCAACTAAGTGTAAATGAAAAATACAACACTTTTCAAAACCATATCTCTAAAATATAATGTTAAGTTTACGATTAACATTCGTAATATGAAAACAAACAAAAATAATCATCGATGCCTAGCCCAAACAGACATACAGCATTCGTTAACAAGGTAGCCTAAAATTAAAAGTTTTCAACTACCAGCAGAAAGATGCGCATAGCAACTCTCAATCTTTACTATAAACCTACACGCACACACAACACACACAACAATAAATTATCCTCTACTTACATGCACTACCATGCAATCATCGTACTAACTTCCTGATCACATACTATATTATAGATATAATAATAATAATAAAAATAATAATAAAATATAATAAAAATAACTACATAATAATAATAATAATCAATAATAATTAAGAAATATAATAATAATAATAATAGATATCATAATAATAATAATAATATAATAAAATATAATAATATTTTGAGCGTGGTGTGTATAGTAAAGATTGAGATTGCTAAGCCATCTTCTGCTGGTAAGTTGCAACTTCTAAAATTTAGTTACCTTGTTAACGAATGCTGTATGTCTGGGAAATGTTTAATGTATTGTTGTTTATTTCATATACAATGTTAATGTAAAATTAACATTAATATTTAGAGATATATGTTTGAAAAAGGGTTGTATATTTCATTTAACTTGAACGTATGAAACCTTACAGCCACAACAACAACAACCGCCAGCGCAAAATGGAATTATTTAGTTGATGGTTATGCCTTGATAACGAAAAAGATACTGGAATCATAGAGTCAATAAGATCCAATAGAACAATAGATCAAGTAGATCAATAGATCAACAGAACAATAGAGTGGCTGGATACAGTTGATTTACTGATTGTACTGATTTAGCTGCTTTTATAAATGTAAATTATTTAGTTATATAAAATTTAAAAGTTAAAATTTTTAATTAAACAATATATTTAAATACAGAATAAGCAAAAATAATTAAATTTTTAGTAAAAACGAAAACGTTTAAAGAAATCAAAACAACATAGAAAAAAGTTTTCTGGTGTTATGTTATACACAATATGACTTGAATCAATAGATTCTCAATCGACAATAGATCAATAGATCCAATAGGATCAATAGATCACAGAAGGTAGGAGGGTATGGAGGGCAGTTGGATTAACTGATTTACTGAGTTTACTGCTTTAAGGTTAGTAAATACAATTTTTTAAGTTATAAAACATAAAAGAAATAAATTTTAGTAAAAACGAAAAGTTTAAAGAAAAAAACAAAATAAATTAAAAGTTTCTTGTGTTATGTTTATAACAAAATATGACTTGAATCAAAGATCAATGATCAATGACACTAGATCATGGAAGGGCAGGAGGTAATGGAGGGCAGTTTGATTACTGATTACTGATTTACTGCTTTAAGGTCATTAAAGTATGCAATTTTTCTAAGTTATAAACATAAAAAGAATAAATTTTAGTTAAAACAAAATATTCAAAACAGAATGAATATACAAAAAAATTTTCTTAGTAAAAACAAATGTTAAAGATAACAAAACAAAATTAAATAAAAGTTTTTGTGTTATGCTTATACAACAATAGATTGAAAAATAGATCAAGATCATAGATCACTAGATCACAGAAGGGTAGGAGCTTATGGAGGGCAGTTTGATTAGATACTGATTACTGCTTAAGTATTAAATATGCAAATTTTGTTAAAGTTATAAACATATAAAGGAATGACAATTTTTTAGTAAAAAATAATCAAAAGTTTAAAAGAAAAAATCAAACAAATAAATAAAAGTTTTGTGTATGTTATAAAAATATGACTGAATCAATAGATCAATAGATCAAAGATCAATAGATCAATGGATCAATAGGATCATGGAAGGATAGGAGGGTATGGAGGCAGTTCTGATTTACTGATTTAAAAAATCAGATTCACTGCTTTAAGGTATGTAACATATATGTTTTTAATAAAATTGATAAAGCATAAAAGATCAAAAGTAGTTAAAGTAAAAAAGGAAATATTTACTTAATTAAGACAAAGACACATAAAATTCTTTTATATTTGACAAACAAAATAAATTGAATAAATAGATATAGATCAAATAGAATCGAATAGATCTCAAATAGAGCAATAGACAATGATCACAGAAGGGAGCGAGGGTATGGAGGCAGTTGATTATGATTTACTGATTTACTGGCTTTAAGGTATGTAAATATGCAAATTTTTTAAGTTAATAAAACCATAAAAAGCCTAAATTTTTTAGTAAAAAAACAAATACGGTGAAAAGTAATAAACAAACATAAATAAATTTTTCGTAGTAAAATAAGGAAAATGAGTATTGTATAATATTTACAAATTATTTAAAGTTAACAAAACAAAATAAAAGTACTTGTTAAACCAAATATGACTTGAATCAATAGATCAATAGATCAAATAGACAATAGATCAATAGATCTGGATTGGGTTGAGTGTCAGGAGGGGCAGTTGATTTACTGAATTCTTGATTTACTGAGTAACGATTTACTGATCTAACTGGCTTAAGGTAGTAAATATGCAATTTTTAAGTTATAAACATAAAAAATAAAATTAGTAAAAAAACAAAATGATTAAAGAAACAAAACCAAAATAAAAAATTTTGTGTTAGTTATACAAAATCTGGACTTGACTCAAATACGATCAATAATCATAGACAATAGATCAAAATCTGATCATGGATGGTGAGGAAGGTGGGTGGAAAGCATTGATTTACGATTTACTGCTTCACTGCTTTAAGGTATGTAAGCAAATTTTTTTAAGTTAAACATAAAAGGATAATTTAGTATAACAATATTAAAGAAAAA
>JABUQX010126240.1:2500-10000 GCA_015478945.1 Trachelipus rathkii
ATAATAAACGTCTCGGGTTGTAAGAAATCACTTTCAACATTATTGCAACGGAACGTATGTTTCATATGTTTCTTCATATGCATCCTATTGCTTAAAAAAGTTTAATATACTCATATTCACAAAGGGCTGCGTCCTTTTTCGAAACACCTGGATATATATATATATATATATATATATATTATATATATATGGTTATATATATATATATATATATAGGAAACAGTAATATATATATATATATATATATATATATATATATATATATATATATATATATATATATATATATATATATATATATATATATATATATATGTCAAAAGTAACGCACCACTAGGGTAAATGCCACTCGCTGGAACGAGAAGGCCCCTAACCCCATGAACCCCACACCAACACAGACGACAGCATCAGAGTAACTGTGTAATCACCCCGCAGAGAATTGGATGCAGTATTGGGACCGTCACCGCTATAAATTTATGAAAACTTAAACCATGTAACTAGACCTGGAACAGGGGGGGGGGTAGGTTATGGAGGTGGTATAATCGAGCGAGGGATCATTCACGTACGAAGCGACTCCGATAAACATGGAGAGGAGAGTGCGTCAACTGTCAAGAGATCAGTGCGTGCAGATAACAACATTCCATGCCGAAGGACACGGGTACCGGGCACTTGGTCGACGGTTCGGTGTAGAGCACACAACGATTGCACGGGTGGTCCAACGGTACCAGGAAACCCTGACACATGATTGCCGGCGAGGATAAGGTAGGCCCAGGGCCACGACACCCGTGGAAGACCGATTTATACGTCTGCGTGCATTGCGAGAGCGCCACACAACGGCACGACATCTGAAGATACAGCTGGTGGAGGTACACCGCACCAGGGTGAGTGACAATACAGTGCGTCCACGCCTTGCGGAACATAATTACCAGCCCCGGAGGCCTGCCATAGGTCCACCGCACACCACGGCACATCGAAGGACGCGACTAGCATTTGCCCGAGAACACATCCATTGGACGGTCGACGATTAGGCAAATGTGCTCTTTACGGACGATTCAAGAGTGTCTATGAACGCCTCGGACAGGCGTGCTAGAGTATGCCGACGACCGACGGAGTGGTTCGCGCAATGCAATTTGCTGAAGGTGCCGCCGTTTGGAGGTGGGTCGGTTATGGTCTGGGGAGGCATCTTCGATGGAGGCACTCTACAGCCGTTGGGTATATCACAGACATCCTCGAACCATATGTCGTGCCATATGCCCCTTACATCGGTAACTCTTTCATCCTATTGCAGGGCAATGCAAGACCACAAGAGGCAAAATGTGTGAGCGACTACCTCAGGACGGTTCAAATTACGCGGCTTTGGAAGCATAGAGTCCGGACCTCAACCCAATCGAATATTTGTGGGATATCTGAAACGTCGGATCCGACAGCTGCAACGCCCTCCACGGACCCTCCCGCCCTGCGACAGGCACTGCACGACGCATGGGATCAAATCACTGTCCAGGACATTCGCCCACTCATCGACACATGCCAGGACGGTGTCAGCAGTCATCCGTGCCGGGTCACGCACGGTATTGAGACAGACCCAACATCCCCCCGCGGCCGTCGCCATACTTACCAACATTGTGTTTTTACAGCGCCGAACCTCCGAACCCTACTACGAGACTCTTTGGCTGCACCTTGGCCTCACACTCTATCAACTTACACTGTTCTGGGGAGGAATCCACCATGTTTTAAGTCATTGTCCAATAAAGTGTCCTCAAGTGCACGTTCTCAACCTTTTCTACCCTTCCTTCGTCACGTACCCTTGTGGTGCGTTAATTTTTGACGAGTATATATATATATATAGAGATATATATATATATATATATATATATATAAATATATATATATATATATATATATATATATATATATATATATATATATATATATATATATATATATAGAGAGAGAGAGAGAGAGAGAGAGAAAGAAAGAGAGAGAGAGAGTTCGTGTACAGGACCCACATGGCCCACAGAGATGCGGCCAGACTGGGTTGAATAATAATAATCATCAATTCCATGGGTGGGTCCTTCATACTTATTTTAAATGTCGTAAAAGAAAATTTAGATAGTGAAATTGAAATAAATATTCGGTCAAAAAAAAATATACCGTATATATAAATAAAAATGTCCTTACATTATATATATATATATATATATATATATATATATATATATATATATATATATATATATATATATATATATATATATAGAGTATATATATATATATATATATATATATATATATATATATATATATATATATATATATATATATATATATATATATATATATATATATATATATATATAGTCCTAATGCTACATAAAATTAAATGTTTTTAAGAATATTTAGTTCTTGGAGATAAGAGAAGATAGAGTTACTATCAAAGTGGAAGGATTCAGACAGATATTAGATAACCTCTTAGAAAGAGTTATGGACCATAAAGTAGGAAAATGACGACGGCGAATGGTGTCCAGTTGAAGACAATCAATGAAGATATGGTGAACAGATTGCAGGGCATGGCGACGGCAAAATTTGCAAATGGGAGGAGTTCCCGTGATATGTAATAGCTGTAATTGATGTTGGTGTGGCCAGCGCAGAGGCGTGCAAGTATCACCTAGTTCAAGCGCATCCATCGGTGAAAGGAAGACCAATGTTCGGCTTTATATTTCTAAGTTTCGCCCTTCGCTGATCACTCGCCCCGCATTCCTGCCAGTAAGACCGGAAGCCTTGTCAGAGAGTTGGATAATATTAAATCAGTTGACTGGAAAAGAACTTGTTGAATATCATCCGGAAGGTACGTAGAACAGCTCCGGAAAGAGGAGGAGTCCATTTTGGCCTCTCGGTCCGCGATTGAATTGCTAGTTACCTTACGTGAGAGGAGATCAAACACAGTGTAATTTGTTTCTTTTGAGAGTGGAGCAGCTGAAGAAATTGTTTTACAGCGAATACCATTTTGTTTTTAGAATAGGGATCTTTAAGCGCTTGGAGGACGCTGAGCGAATCTGAATAAATGGTATAAGAGTGGTCTTGGTTAAGAAATAAAATTCGGGAGAGGGTAAATATTATAGCTATTAATTCTGCCATAAAATTGAAACACGAGGGAGGAGGTATGAGTGAGGTTGCGGTCAGGGAAGACTGCAAACGAACCTACAGTCCCCTGTTTTAGATACGTCAATAAATACTGGAGTAAATCCATCGTAAACTGCTGAATAAGATAAGAATGATGCCTTTAACATGCAGCGGGGTGGCTAGATTTGGAGAGAGGTCAGGACCAGGCAGATGGTGAGAGCAGGAAATGGCCAAGGTGTATACCCTTCATGATAAGAGAACGGCAGCACCTTTGCAAAGGGATGTTGAAATTAAGGATGGTGCAAAACTGAGTTTGCAAATGGCTAGTAAGGAGGATTCTGAGGTATCTCCCACAGAATCGGTGTTAGAGCAGACGGTATTAAGGTTTGAAAGTGAAAACTTGTGCACATGATGTATTCACTTCGAAGAGAGAGTGGCATCACATCGGATTGAATTTAAAGACTCACGCGGGGGGACGATCGGAAGGCTCCAGTGGAGACACGGATCACCTCGTTTTGGATGGGATCTAACAGGTGTAGTAGAGTTGGAGAGGCCTGACCATATATTACACAGCCATAGTTCAGCTTCTGTCGGATTAGGGCGATGTAGAGACATAAAAGGGACTTACGATCAGCATCCCAAGATTTTAAGGCGAGATGACATAATAGGTCAAGCACACGATGACAAGTCGTTTTCAGAAGTTTAATATGCGGTGTGTATGTTAAGTAGGTCATCTAGAATGGAGTCCTAGAAATTTGACTTGTGAAGTTACAGATTTGGGTGAACCATATAAGGTTTGAATAGGATTACAAAGTTGTAGTCTAATAAATTTATATAAATAAGAGAGAGAGGATATATATATATATATATATATATATATATATATATATATATATATATATATATATATATATATATATATATATATATATATATATATATATATATATATATATATATATATAGAGAGAGAGAGAGAGAGAGAAAGAGAAAGAGAAAGAGAAAGAGAAAGAGAAAAGAGAAAAGAGAAAGAGAGAAAGAGAAAGAGAAAGAGAGAGAGAGAGAGAAAGAGAAAGAGAAAGAGAAAGAGAAAGAGAGAGAAAGAGGAAAGAGAAATAGAAAGAGAAAGAGGAAAGAGAAAGAGAAAGATTGAAAGAGAGAGAGAGAGAGAGAGAAAAGAGAAAGAGAAAGAGAAAGAGAAAGAGAAAGAGAAAGAGAAAGAGAAAGAGAGAGAGAGAGAGAGAGAGAGAGAGAGAGAGAGAGAGAGAGAGAGAGAGAGAGAGAGAGAGAGAGAGAGAGAGAGAGAGAGAGAGAGAGAGAGAGAGATTTTTGTGAGATTTAGAGAGAGAGAGAGAGAGAGAGAGAGAGAGAATATTTTGATTAATTTTCCGTTTGTCAGAAAATGAAGCACGGAACCCGTGCACTTTTACAATTGAATTTCTCTTGACTTTTAAATGAGGAACGCTGGGAGTTAGGTAGAGTGAAATTTCATTCATCTATAATTCATAAAAAAAAAATCCCTAATTTGAGCTGTTTAAATAAAATATAAAAAAATATATATGTACTTAAATTTGAACAGTATGTACCGTAGATTAATATACACCATATACTATAGAGTATATAAAAGTATTAAATTTTGGTATGTTCGTATACACGAACATTGGGTTTAATCCCTAACTCTGTCAACAAAATTGAATAAACAAAATGTCGGTTGTGGATGGATTTATGTAAAAAAATACCACATGTTGTGGATAGGTGTGTGTATACATCATTGTCAATACTAATAATTAATATACAGCCAGCACATGCAGAAGATCTTTGCATACACATACTCACGTTCCATACTCTTCAAATTATAGAAAGGTAAGAAAAGTTTTGTATTTTGAATATGATTTTTAGTTTTATTGAAGTAG
Source organism: Trachelipus rathkii (assembly GCA_015478945.1). NCBI lineage: Eukaryota > Metazoa > Arthropoda > Malacostraca > Isopoda > Trachelipodidae > Trachelipus > Trachelipus rathkii. The sequence continues at coordinate 7,534 of JABUQX010126240.1, forward strand.
GCATGTGGCATGTGATTTTTATTTTACTTTTGTTTTCGCGATGAAAGGACTTGCATTGTTCACAGGAAATGTAAGCGATCCGTCTAAAGAGACGGGGAATTTTTTATAAAAAATTTGAGATAAAGAAATATACTTTAAGTTTTAAAATAATTGATTTTGAAGAGATTGAGGCATGTCCACTAAGCAACTTAGTATAAGTCAGGAAAAAATATGAAATCGAAAGGTGAAGTCAAAATCTATTTCAAGAAGTAAATCGAAAAATACAAATTTGGTGAGATACAAAAATAAAAAACAAAAAACTTGAAGACTATTAGAGACTAGAAAGAGAAAGAAACAATTGATCTATCAAAAATATGGTATGATTTAAGAAAATGTCAGACACGAGTCAGTCAAGCGAAGGAAGAAATATAGCGGAAAAGAATTTGAAAACCAGCAATTGATTTCGTACAATGTCAATGTTTGATGTGTCACACCAATAATAAAAAGACCTCTTCATAGTCGGCAAGAGCAGAAGATATCTCAAGTCATTAAAATAGAAAATGATAACACTATGCCCTCATTGGATCGGAAAAATGAGAGAATTAGGTGAATCCTGGAAATGAGAAATTAATGACAGATTTTTGAGACCTTTGAGAGAATATAAATTGAGTTAAATTTGGATAATAATACAGAACAGAACAGTTGCCCCTCTTCGGAATTAGAAAGACATACCGTATGAATGCGTCCAATGTTGATAAAAGTGCTAGTATTAATTAAGACTTACAGGGGAGAGTCAAATAGGGTCATATGCAACTCAGAGGCACAATCCTTTAAAACAATGTCATATATATATATATATATATATATATATATAAAAATGTTATATATATATATATATATATATATATATATATATATATATATATATATATATATATATATATATATATATATATATATGGTATATATTTCGCTCTCTGCTAGGGAAGGGCCGACGAGACCATCCCTAAAGTGAGGAAGCTACCACAAGAGGAAGGGCATATCCTTTGCTGGAGAGCGAACTCCGGTCTTCTTCAGAGTAATCACTCTCATCGCCTACCAGCGATATCAGGTTTCTACGAAAGGGATGTTCTCCAGCAGCAAACACGGACAGGATCACTTCCCCGTTTCCTATTTAATACTTTTTCTCACTTGTGAAGGTGTTGCATCAGCAATAATCTCTCTCATAATGTATCTAGCCTGCGACATAGAACCTAACCATGGTCCTCAGAGATACACCTACCTCATCTGCTGTATCAAACAACAATTATGAATTATAATCTTTAATAAAATATTGTGAATCCATTGCTTAAATTTAGCGACAAAGATAATCCCTCTTCACCTTCGGTTAGTCATATTTTATCTGACTGCAACTACACCTAAGAAATTTGAATAGAGCAAATAAAATAAGCGTTAATAGCCACAACATCAAACCCCAGAATGAATTACAACCATTAATAATAAATAACAAACAATCTCAATCGCCTTCCAAAGCCCAAAAGTACCCATCTATGTATACAACTCCATATGTGTATACACTACTCACTTTAATTAGCAATATCATCATTATTTATAATTACAAATCGCAAATAAAAAATCATTGATGTTTTAATAACTCTTTCATAAAAATTCATTCTAAATGAGAATAAATGTTATCTCACGTAGCATCAGAAACAAATAAAAATATCCCTCTTACCCACACTACACAAACAACTATCAACCCAACCTGTCTCCCCTGTCCACATTTCCCAACTTTCTTTTGTGAGAATCCTCTAAAGAAAATCAAACTACATGACACAAAATTTTCTATAACTCCGCTAACCACCCCAATTGGCATTTAGATCTTTGCAGGAATCAAAAATCTGAATTGCATTAACCTAAGTTAACATAAACCTCTCAATCTGCATTCCTTACCAGCCAATCAGAAGTCTCCAGTTTAAGACGTTAGCTACTCTTTTCTACCACACCAAATACTTACCATGTAACATAATAATTGACTCGGGCTCAAACAAGATCCATTTAATAATCATACCTCACGCTTCCCATCCAATGAACACACATTCGTTTACAAAAAAAAATTATCTACATAAATTAATTTCATTGAATATATCAAAGCACACACACTACGATCAACAATGCGCAGCCCAAACATTCACACTTTACATACATCAAAATTAACAATCTCAATTACCTACTCATTCATAATCTAAAATCAAGATCATATCCGTCAAGAACTCCTCAGCTACATGCCCGCACTTGCAATATCTCTTATACCCATCTATAACACCTTGGTACTTATGTCATCACTCACCTAGCAGAGGTCTACAGAGTAAAAAAAAAACTAGGTCTTATCACTCTTTTGAGAAAAGCAATTATCATCTCCAAACTAAAAAAAAAATCCTAATCCCCTATCTTTACACAGGGAAATTCTCCTTTGCCAATTTTCAGT
>JABUQX010126240.1:20000-43586 GCA_015478945.1 Trachelipus rathkii
CACGACACTTAAGAAAGAATACAAAATGAAAATAAGCATGTCAAAAATAGTATATAAAAATTATTTAATATAACAATATATAATATATACTAAAATTATGTATTATTATAATATTATAATATATAAATATATATATAATATATATATATATATATATAAATATATTTATAGTATATATATATATATAATATATATAGATATTAACTATATATAATATATATATATATATTAATATATATATATAAATAATTAATATATATATATATTATATATATTAATATTATATATATATCATATTAATTAATATTATATAAATATTAATATAATTAATATTATATAATAAATAAAAATATTTATATTAATATATATATATATATATATATATTATATATAAATTATATATATATATAGTTATATATATATATATATTAGTAAGTATTATATATAATATTAATATATATACTATATATATTATATACAAATGTTCCCCCCCCCCACATTCCATGCAATATGCAACTAATATAATATTGTTAACTTATGAATTTTCATGAGACTAGAATTGAAAACACAGTTAAATAAATTTTATAAGTTAATTTCAAGTAAATTACAAGAGTATTTTTTTGTTACTTTAAGAATAATTTGCAATTGCAAAGGGTGGATTGCAACTGGAATTAAATGTCCTATGTGACAAGTTGGTTCACCCGTTGACAGCTAATGTCATTTAAGCACCTGGCAGGCAGATGTTTGAGAGCAGAGGCTATAAAAACCTCATATATCATGTGATCATTACCATTTTCACTAAAATTTTCAACTAAAATCAACATAAACGAGGTTCAAATTCAATTCTCAATATAGTGTGGATCCTAACGATACTTGAGTACTCTGTGCACTTTGATGTGAAAATCTAAATTAAATCATTTATAATAAATATAACATAATGTTAAAAATATAGGTTATGTAAGGTAAATTGTTCTATAATTTCTTCATTCATTTTCAATATTTATGATTTCTATCTAATCTCACTATTCATCAATTTCTCTTAACCTTTCACTCCCAATTTTACTACCTATCAGATAGTATATTTATAAGATGCTAGGTTACAAAAGCCAAGATGGACTGAGTTTAATTTAATGGGACTATCGAAGAGCTGGATCAGGGTTGAGAGGGTAGTCAGGGTTAAGAAGGCATAAGGCGGTCAAGGTTGAGAGGGTGGATCGTATGTGTATATAAGAAGGCGTCAGTAGGTTGACGAGGTATGAGTGCGTCAAGGGTATTAAGATGGCGATCAGGGTTGTAAGAAGGGCGGTGGTCAGAGTTAAAAAAGCGCGGTATCAGGTTGTAAAGTGAAGGGTGGATCAGGGTTAAGATGAGCGGTCAAGGGTTATCGAAGGTATTGCGGTTCAATGTAGTATCATTGAAGAGGTAGCGGTCAGTAGGTTGAAGAGGTTAGGTTCTAGTAGGTGTATAAGAAGGCGGTCAGGGTTGAGAGGGTCTGGTCAGTAGTAGTTCTTTGAAGGATGGTGTCATGAGGTTAAGAATGCGGTCAGTATAGGTTGTAGAAGGTAAGAGCGGATCAGTGAGTTGAGAAAGGGTGAGTCAGGGTTGAGAGTGATGTCAGGGATTAAGAAAGGCGGACATGTGGTTATGGAGGGCGGTCAGGGTTGAGAGGTGGTCAGCGTTAAAGAAAAAGTCGGTCAGTAGGTTATATAAGTAGGTAGCGGTCAGGGTTTGAGAGGGCGTGAGTCAAGGTTGAGAGGGTGGTCAAGGTGTGTTAAGAAGGCGGTCAGGGTTGAGGAGGTGTCGGATCATAACGGGCTGGGAGATGGGTGATCAAGGGTTTAAGAAGAGTACGGTCAGTATAGGGTTTATGTAGAAGGGCGGTCAGGGTTTGAAGAGGGTCAGTCTAGAAGGTTTGAGAGTGAGTGGTATTAGTATAGTAGGTTAAAGAAGGCGGTCTGGTTAAAGTGAGTGGTCTTAGGGAGTTAAGCGAATGCAGGTGGAAGTTATAAGCAGAGGTTGTAGAGGGTGGTTATCAGGTAAAGAGGCGGTCAGGAGGTTGGGGGTAAGGGTGGTCAGTTGAGTTATGAAAAAGTGACGCGGTCAGGTTGAGATAAGTGGAGGTTCAGAAGGGTTATAAGACGGTCGGTTCAGAGTTGGAAGGGTGAGTGGTCAAGGTAGAAAAGGGCGGTCAAGGTTATGAGAGGGGTTCTATGAAGGGTAAAATAAGAAAAAAGGGTCAGTCCAAGGATGGTGGCAGTAGGGTAGTTAGGTAGTTAAGGAAAAAAGCTACAGGGTCAAGTGGTTAGAGAAGGGTTATCAGGTGAGAGTTAAAAAGGGTCGTCATATAGTGGAGAGGGTAGTCAGAGATTGAGAGGGTGGTAAGTAGTTAAGTAAAGGCAGGATCATATTCAGGTGTTATAGATAGAGTAGGCGGTTCAAGGTAGTTAGATACGTAAAGGTATGGATCAATATAGCGCTTTAAGAAGTGCAGTCAGCGGTTATGAGTAGGTATGACAGTATACAGTATAGGTAGAAAAGTACGGTCTATAGGTGAGAGTGGTGTCTAAGGGTTAGGGAGGTAGGACGGTCAGGGTTTGAAAGAGGGTCGAGTGTAAGAGGTGTGAGAAGGGTATGTTGATCAGGGTTAAGAAGGAGGTCAGGGGTTCGAGAAAGCAGGTCAAGCGAGATTTTATAGAGAAGGGTCGGGTCTATAATGTTTAATAAGAAGGTGGTATAATATATATATCAGTGGAGTTTAAAAGATAAAGGCGGTGCAGTAGGTTTGAGAGGTGACGGTCAGTAGGTTGAGAGGTGCGGATATATCAAGGTAGTTGAAAAGGGTTGGGATCCTAGTAGTTAGAAATAATAAGCGGGTAAAAGATAGAGTAGAGGGTGGTTACATACCTTGGTTATAGAGGGGTCAAGGTTGAAAGGTGTGGGTCAGGGTTTATAAGAAGTCAGTTTCAGATAATAGGTTTATTGAGAGGGTGTACCGTATCGGAGGTTATAGACACGGGGGGTAAGTGAGGTTGTAAGTATAAGGTGGTAATTATACAGGGTAATAATAGAAGGCGGTCTGACATTTGGAGTGTGAGTTTTTTTGTCGGGACGAAATTGGGATTATGAAGTAAAGAGTTACAATAAATAAGAGGCGGTTTTTAGTCAGGGGCTTGACAGCAAAGACTGGTCCGGGGTTTGAGAGCTGGGGAAACTGTGTCTAGAAAAGTGAGGGATTATCGATAGATAATTTTGGAGAGGGTTGGACAGGCGAAAAGAGTGGGGTGTCAGGCATTTGTGAATAGTTAAAATGACTTTTGACATAAGACTGGCCAGGGTCAAGAGGCTTTAAAGGGATTGAGTAACACGAGGTTGCGAGAATCTCAGGAAGAAAGGTATTGAATGCTAGGGCGGTCAGAGTGCAAGGAACTTGGGTTAGTAGAAGATTGGCTCAGAGGTTGAGTCGGTGTCGCGTAATCAGTCAGGAAGTACTTGGTTAAGAAAGACTGACACAGTTAGAGAGTGAAAGGGGGAGTCAAGGATGACTAAGAGACGCTCAGCGGTCAGTGGAGTGGAAGAGGAAGGGGAGAGGTTTCTCAAGGGTTGAAGAAGCGAAGAAGCAGGGTATAAAATGGTTCCTAACGCTAAAGGATGGATGACAGGCGGAGATGAGTTAAAAGAACAACAGAAAAGTGGGCGCTGAGTAAGACGGTTTGAAAAGGTCAGAGGTGGGGAAGAAAACCGAGAGGATTGGGCGTTATAAGAGAGAAACGGGCGGGATAACTAGGGAACGGTGGAGGGCAAGTAGTCAGAACGTTAAGCTTAGATAAAGGCGGTCCAGAAAAAATTAAAAAAGACGGATCTTATGGGAGGTTGAGAGGAGACACAGTAGTCGAGAGCTAATGAAGAACTAGATCTAGGAGTTGAGGATAGGGTATGGTCAAGGAAACGTTATAGAATAAAAAGGCTAGATCGAGTAACAAAGGAGGTTGTAGGGACGGGGCGGGGTGAAAGCGTGCGGCTTAAAAGTTAAAAGCCCAAAGACGGTCAGCGGTGAGAGGCAAAGGAGCTGTTCAGGCAAGTAAAACGAGATCAGTGGCTCTGAGAGGCTGGAGGGTCAAGGATAGATTAAAATGGGAAGGGCGGTCTAGTGTATGAAGAAGTGGCGACAAGCGTGTGGAAGGAGGTGGGCGGGAGTACAAGCCAGGAAAAAGAAGGGGAGCCAGTTATAACAGGAGGTTGACGAAGATGGGAGGAAGTCAGCTGGAGATATACATAGGAAGGCGGTCAGAGTCGGCTTGAGCAAAAGAGGGTGAGTTCTCTCACGAAGGGTTAAGAAGGCGGTAAGACGTTGAGAGGGGACTGGAAATCACGAGAGCTCTGTTTCAGTTAGACAGACACACGTGATAGGTGTAGAGAGGGTAGTTCAAGGTGTTTATAGAGAGGAGATGGTTGAATACAGACTGGCCAGCGTTGAACGGCGTTGCAAGTACACAGTGAGTTTAAGAAAAGTACGGGTCATCGCAAGGTTCTCGAGAGAGATATGAGTCAGAGGTAACAAACAGGCCAGTCAGGTTGAGATGGGTGTGGTCAGAAGTTTGATTGTTGTTGTAAAGAGCAGAAGTTCAGAGGTTGACGAGGATGTGAAGTCAGGGATTAAGGATAGAAGGTGCCACGAGATACGAGAGAAGAGCTCTCGAAGGAGCCTCTAGTGGCCTGTGCGAGGAACATAGTTGATTCCAGGGTCTGGTTAGGGTTAAGGAGAGGGCAAGGCAGAGTGGCCATACGTATGTTACGGTGTCGAGAGAACGTTTCACGCTCGGAGTACAAGCTTGACGAAGGTAGCTATGAGAGAGATTAAAACGGGAGAGCGTTAACCTTGCGTATCCAGGTTCACCTCATAGGAGTTGGTATTTAGGTAAAATATAGGATTAAGGCGGAAATACCATAGGTGCAGCGTGAATTGAGAGAAATCGGATCAAGTGGCCCTGGATCGAAGTAGTATGAGTTTGAAATAAGGATTTATGATGGGTTGAACAAGGCTCCTCGCAGCTCTAAAGAAGAACGCTTGGAAGTGTCAGTGACACGGTTGAAGAGGGCTGGTCAGGAGTAAAAGGATGAAAGAAGATGATTTGCGGATGGAGTTTCTAAGATGCGCGATCGAGCCAATAAGGGGTAGTGTTGTTGGAAAAGCACGGGCTTGTCTCCAAGAAAGGCGGTGAGGGAAGGGAAGGCAGGTTGCCTTGTGACGAGTCGTTTAAAGAGTGTTGAGAGAGAAGAATGATGCCGGATGACGAGGGAGTTAACGAGGTGAGTGGGATCAGAGAGTGGATATAAAGAAGGCGGTTAGAGGATGTTGAGAGGGCGTTTCAGGAGATTGAGAGGCGGTAGGTACAGTGCAGGTTTGGAGAAATATAAGGGCAGATATCACGTGGGGTTGAGACAGAGGCTTGGAGTCGAGGGCCGTTGAGGAGGTCAGTGGCTGCCAGATACGTGAAACGTAGTGTCTGTCAAAGAAAGAGGACTGATCACACGAAGGTCAGAGTTTCAATATGAGGGAGAGGAGAGCTGGCAAGAGAGGGTTGAGTGCCAGGGTCGATCAGGGGTCAGTAAGAACAGTTTTTGCGGAGTTCTAGTGGGAGAATTGAGATCAGGAACGGTCAGGAAAGATTTAGAGAGGATAGCATGCGGGACAGGGTGTTTAGAGCGTGGTTGCGATCAAGGGTTAGGAGGGAAGACGGGCAGTCAGGTATTGAGCAACAGGAGGCGGGTTCACGCACGCGTCGGAGTAAGATAGCAACGAAACGCGAGAGCAGCGGGCACTGCATGGTCTGAGAGAGAAACTAAGAAGCGGTAGGGAAATGCATGACAGGGTTAAGAAGCAGAAGCGGAGTCAAAGGGGTTGCAAAAGAGCGAAAAGTCTGGGAGGGTTAAAGTAGGGAGGTGTCGGTCTGAAGAAACAAGCCGGGAGTAGCAGTGAACCAGAGTAAACTTGTAGGGGATGGGGCGATCCTAGCGGAGTTTCGAAGGGAGTGTGGTCAGGAATGGATTCAAAGGGTGTAAAAAGAGCGGGGTTAGCCACTTGACGCGTTTGAGCACGGAGCACGAGTAGAGCGCAGTTGAAGGATGACGGCGTGCGATAATCTCAGTCAGACATTAGGTGTTAAAAGGGGGGCGCAGATACATAGATGGTTTTGGAGGGGAGGGCTGGTAAGGAAGGATGGGAATTGGTAGGTACTCAAGGCAGAGGCAGAAAGAACGAGCGCGAAGGAGGTTATAGACAAGGGCGTCCAATGCGTCCCGGAGGTGTTTCTCGAAGAATAGGGGAAGGAAAAGCCCTGAGATGCCGCGTCTCAGAAGGTTTGAGATAGGAGAACCGGTTGGTCTCACGGTCCATTTAAAAGAAAGTGTGGTCAGAGGTATTGCGTAGGAGTGCAGTCACTAGCTTAGGCCAGATTGTAGAAACGATGAAAGCGTGGGATCAGGGTTGAGCAGGGATAGAGTCAGCGGGCTGTAAACTGGAGGTTCGAGTTGCTGATTACGTGATAAGTTGATAGGCAGGAGTTGGTCAGGTTTTGTGTTTAGGCAGAGGCGGAGTCAGGAAACGATCTGAGAGGAAAAATTAGTAACCGCAAAAAATGCTAATAATACTATGGCACAAATAGACCATGAGAATTGGTTCAGACGTACGGCTAGGAAGTTCCACTTGAGCAAATGGTCCGAGATAGATACCCCCTACTTTTGTGCGTAAGATGAACCGCAGCAGTGTTGCCAGGTCGTGGTATGATCTGGTCATAGGTATTGAAGGGCCACTCCGGTTCGCGATACAGTCAGCCAAAGGCCTGGCTAGATAGGGGAAGCGACTAAGTGACAAGTGGGTCGCTCGACGGGAATTGTTGTTGGCAAAGAGACGGAACCAGCTCAGAAAGAGGTTGATTGTTGATCACAGGAGTTAAGAAGTACCACGGCCAATTCATGACCGGGTTGATTAGGGTGGAAAGACGGAGATTGAGGATGATTCATGGCAGAATTAAAGAATAGTATACAAGATGGCGGAGTGCTATCAGAGGTCGTGGAGCGAGGAGAATGGCGGTGGAGATACGGCACAGGGGTATGAAAGAGGATTACTAAAGAATGGCGGTCAGGAGAGGTTTAGAGGACAAACCGAATCTGGTCCAGGACAATCGAGCAGGTGTCAGAGGTGAGAGTTTCTAATAGGCTTGAAAAAGAAAAAGAGTGAAAACGGAGTCCCGAGCAGATATAGCGGTATTTGAGAGGGTGTCCAAGAACAAGCGAGCGCGTCAAAGAGTCCAAGTCAGGAGAAGTTTAAAGGTATATAGTTGGCAGAAGTAACTAAACGCGTAAGATGTCACGATGTTTACGCTGTTGCTGAGAGGGTGGTCCGCGTCTAAGGAAAACGGGACGGGTCATGTAAATAATTTGAGGTCTAGTGAGGGAAGGCATTGGATACATAACGGAGGAGGGGAGCATCTGGTATCAATGGAATAATACGATAGAGGAGGAATGATGAGTCAAATACTTGAGACAGTTACAAACGCGGGTAAAGAAACGAGGTGTCCATGAGTTTATGCAGGAGTAAATGAGAAGAAGATTAAAATGAGTGGCCGAATGTTTTCAAAGGTGTGTTAGAGGGTGGTCAAGTTAAGAAGACGGTAAGAGAGGAGTTGAGAGAGTGAGGGCATCAGCCGTCGAACGGAAGGGAAGAGAGTTCGAGTTAAAAGGGCAGTCCAGGATGGTCAGGTTGATTAGCAAGGGAGTGTGTAATCTTCAGGTTGACCGGTTAAGGCAGTCAGGGTTGGAGGAGGGTGGTCCAGCGAACAGGTTCGTAAATATAAGAAGGCCCAGAAGTCGCAGACAAGAGATAATCGAGGATGAGTTACCACTACGAGGGAGATGAGTAGGTATCCCAAGAGAGTTAGTTAGGATGAAAAAGAAAAAGGAAAATTTCTATTGTTGTGCTAAAAGAGCCATTTAAGACAGTTTGGTGATAGTCCCGAAGTGCATATCTGACAACCGCCAGGTGGTTGTATATTGGACGTTAAAGAGTCCGAAAGGAAAAAGTCGAAGGCGAACATTTTGGCGAAAGAAACTCGGCAAAATAGTATGAATTGAGGAGAGAGAAGTGATAGAGGAGGAGTATAATCAAGTTGTTAAAATATGCACGGGTGCCTCCTAGAGGTCAAAAGAAGAAGATAGCACGCGCAAGTAAGCATTACAAGATAAGAAAAGGGGAAGGATAGTTGCAAGAAGGTGATGTATCTAAACGCGAGAAAGGAAGAAAGAGGTCTTATCCAGAAGAAAGCGAAACGGAGAAAAAGGAATACAAAGATGGCACAGTAGTGATTGGATACTAGGTGCGGATTGGGAGGAGATCCATTCACCAATAGCTAATTGGTGGGTGGTAAGAGCGTGTCACAGGGAGTTAAAGTTAGAATGAGGAGTGTCAATGAAGTGTGTGACGGTATAGAGAGAGAAAGGAGACTGAGTGAGGGGTAGGCAAAGGAAGGTGACGGGTCGACGATGAGAGGAATTGTAACAAAGAAAAATGGGGGTGGAGGATCAAGAAAACGCGAGGTTAGAATTAGCTATGAGATAGCGCAAAGGCCAACTTATGATCAATTATTGATCGGAGTCAGACAGTGACATAAGTTTGAGGGAGGAAAAAGTAACGGAAGATTTCAATTACGTTCTTGAAGATGGAGATTGGAAAAGAGGCAGGGCAAAGTCAAATGCAGAAGAGAGATGTAAGCAAATATGTGAGAAAGTTACATACAAATGTTTAAAGAAAATATGATGAGAAAGACAAGGCGATGTGGAGAAAATATAAGGGGATTGTTTGGAGGAGAAGCTCGAATTATTTGGGAGGTAATATGTTGAAATAGGGAAAGACTGTAACAGAAAGAAATATGTTTAGTGCATATGAAGACAGCGTGAACAAAAGGAATAGAGGGGGAATAGCAAGTGTCGAATGTGTTCAAGGAAGGTGGATAAAGAATAGTTTAACAGAGAGAAATTTGTTAACAATTCATTGGATGGTCAGGGAGTTAGAAAATAGAACAGAAGAAGAAATGAACGAGGATGCGAGCGTCGAAAAAGGAAGCAGGTGTGATAAAAAGAAGCAAGAATAAGCAAAGGATGTGAGCGTTGAGAGTATAAGGATCTCAATAATCCAGGCGGGGTCAGGGTAAGCTTACGGACTAGTGGGAGAATTTGTGGGAGTAAGATTAATGAGCCAGATTATTTTTGTAGAAGTAAATGCAGGTCGACAATCTGGAACCTGGCAGCTGATCACCTGAACCACCTCGTAGCGCGGAATGTACTTGGATTCACAGCCGAAGAGGCATCCGCCAAAGGACAGGAGCAAAAGGATGAAAGACAAATGTTCTATGAATAGGTATAGTAAAAGGAGCTAAATTACAAGTACATATTTGCTTGCGTTTGTGGGGGCAAAATGGTATGCGATAACTAACATAACTGTATACTAAATTTTGCTGTAGTCAGTATTCCCCCTTGCTGTTACTGCCAACGCCCCATTTTCTTAGTAATGTAATGTGATCTAGCTTCTCAATTTAATATATAGTATATATATATATATATATAATATTTTATATAAAATATATTAGATATATATAATATATAGTAATATATATTATATATATATATAATATATTAGATATTACTCTATATTTTATATATATATATATATAGTATATATTATATATATATATATAATATATTATATATATATATCTATATATATATATATAGCGTATATATATATATGATATAGTACGTATATTATATTATATATATATTTATTATAGTATATAATATTAAAATATATATAGATGTATATATACAAGTCATATTTTCTTTATTTGAAAGGTTTGTGAATTGTTAAGAAAAACGGGAGATTATTTGTCTAACCCTCGCGCGTACGATTGCGTTTGGCTTACGCGCACGTACGGTGTGGGCAAAGAATCTGCCCACACCATATTTTTAGGCTTTTTTTTTCTTAAATTTGACAACTAATTTCATATAGATAGTGTGTGTGTAATGGACCTTTTGCAGTTGATCTACCTAGTTTTTGTACTTTGATGTTTATCTATTATATTTTAATTATTAATTTGAAAAATGGGTGTTTTTACTTGTGTTATTCCAATGACAATCATAAGATTGGGCCTTGTAACAAAACAAACTATGCAGCGCAAAATCTCTTTAAAATTTGGTAGGTGATGTTCCTAGATTAGTTCTAAAAACAATACTCTGCAGCACCTAATATAGCCTCAAAGGACTCGAAAAAAATTTTAAACGTAGGGGGGGAGTGTTATTTTTAAAATTTTTCAAAGATTATTGCATTTAAGAGAAAAGTGGTTTTAGAGTTACTGAAAATTGGGTTTTAAAAATACTAAAAAAAAGTATAAGATATCCTTGAAGTTTGAAGTAAAGAAAAATAGTTGAAAGGGTTTATCAGCTGTATACAGCTTTGACACGTACAACATACGATGTGGGCAATTTTGCCCACACAATATTTTATTAGCGAAATTTCTTAATTTTTGGGTTTAATTTTTGTCAGTAAAACGGTTATAGAGGGCAGGATAATGGGTTTGACAGAGTGAGTTGAGTCAGACTGGGTAAGCCAGAGTCAGCGTGTAGGATGGTTAAGAGCGGCCACGTTCAGCACTAAAAAAACAGAGGGGATGAGGAAGAGTTGGTGGGTCAGGAAGAGAGGAAGTCTATAGAAGAAAGGACGGTACAGAGAAATTGGAGTGAGAGGAAGAGGAACTTGTCAGGTGTGAGAGACGGTTGGTTCACGCACAATCTGCAAGAGATAGGATATAGACAAGAAAGGGTTTGCGAGAAGTCATGTTAAGGCTGAGAAAGGGAGCTGGTCAAGGAAAAGGTTGAAGAAGGGTGGATTTTTTCAGGAAGTTGAAGTTATCGAAGAGAAAGCTGCGTCAAGGATAGGTTGAGGAGGTGGTACTAGCAGAGAAGTTCTAGAACTAGTAGCTCTGACTGTGTTTGTAAAAATGTTTAGGAAGAAGGACAGGGTCACAAGGGTTGCACGAAGGGTGGTTCGTGCACAGTAGTTTAAGAGAAAAATAAGTACATCGGTGCAGAAACATATTAAATGGGAGTATTGAGGGAGGCGGTTCAGGAAGCTCGGTTACAAGAAAATTAGTTAGAGTCGAGAAATTCTTCATTGTCTTTTAAATAAAGACCATGCGTTTGTAGAGGAGTAAGTCGCATTAACCTGAAAAATTTTGAGGGTATTAAAGAAAAGTAGCGGGTCAAGAATCGTAGGTTGGAAAGGGCGTATACAAGGGGTTAAAGAAATAAGTGATATTTGCTTGTCTGTGAATAGGTTTTGAGACATGGAAAGCAGAACTGTCTAAGTGTAATTAAAAAAGATTTGATCTGTAGGGGTGGGTCTCACAGGAGTCATAAAGAATGAGGGCAGAGTGCTTAGCACCGGTTGAGAGGGCGGCCGGATCACAGGGTTTGAAGAGGGTGTCGAGGGTTAAGAGGGCGGTCATATACTATATGAGGTTGTAAAAAGGGAGGGAAGGGTCTTGCGTTTATCGGTTAGAGTATGGGGGGTCGGAGGTGAATGAGAATTAGACAGTTGGGTCAGAGCTGGAGTATGAGAGGTAGCGCGTCAAGGCGTTAAGAAGGGGCGGTCAAGTCTTTGTTTTCGCACCCTAGGATTGTGTATTCTCACCGGTTTTAAGCTCAAGGCGGTCAGTTAAAGGATATTGAAGGTTTTGATAAAATGGGGCGGGTCATATGTTGTTTCATGGGTTTAAGAAAAGTGGTGTACGTATTTGCCCTTGTACAACTGTTGAGAGGGCCCAAGAGTCCGGGAAGGTCGACTCGTATCGGGTTGGAAGGTGCTAGTACAGGGTTACAGAGAGAGAGCGGTTAGGAAGGGAGTGTAAGAAATGTCAGGAGAGCCGGGCTCACACGCAGGATATGGACTGGCGTGTGCCGGAGTACGCGTTAGACGACTGGTGCGGGTTATGCAGAATATGTCGCGGCTGCAAGACCGTAGGAGGCGGGTCAAGAAGAGATCTCAGGTCGGGGATGCACAGCTGGGTCAGCGGTTAAGAAGGCGGTCAGGTTTGAGAGGGTGGTCAGGGCTAAAAGGCGGTCAGAGTTGAGGAGGTGGTCAGGGTTAAGAAGGCGTCAGGGTTGAGAGGGGTTGGCGGTTCAGAAGAGAGTAAGGCTGGTTTGCGAGTGAGGTGAGTTGCTATCAGGGTTGGTCCTATGGGTTAAGAAGGCGGGCGTCCGAGTCTTGCTTCAGATTTTTCAAAATTGGAGCACACCCCGGGCGAGAAATGCTTAGCGTGACAAGGTTTCAGGAGGGGCCTCACGTGTGTAGCAAGGGTGCGGTCAGAGCTGGGTTAGGCAAGACGGTCATGTTGGGAGGTGGTTGTTTTAATGGGTACAAGAGAAACAGATACAGAAAAAGGAAAATAAATAAAGAAAAAAGGCGGCTATAGTACAAAGACTATGTATCTGGTGTGAGACGAGTGGTCGTTGTGGTTACCTGGTTTTGATTAAGAAGGCGTGGGTCCACGAGGGTTGTAAGGAGCGGTAACATTGGTTATCAATGGTTTAGTTTATGATAATATTGAGAGATATTATAAATATTTCAACCAAGACTCGGTTATAAGTGGTTGTCCCGAGGGTTTTATGAGGGCTGTTAGGGTTTAAGAGGTGGTCAATTGTTAAGAGCGCGTTACGGTTGAGAGGCAGTCGGTACGAGGACGAATTTAAACGAAGGCAGGTCCAAAAGTTGGTTGTGAGAGCGCCGTCGGTCACGCTAGTGTTATAATAAGGCAGTCAGGGTTGAAGAGGGTGGTCAGGGTTTAGAAGGGGAGCGGTCAGGGTTGATGAAGTGGTGGTCAGTCCAGGTTTAACAGTTTCAATGAGAAAATGAGTTCTGCTGGATCAATCAGTTTTTTGGTTTTACGAAGAGTGGTCATGTGGTTAAAATGTATAGCAGGACAGGGGTCATCTGTGGTTTGTTTAGATACGAAAGTAGGTCCAGATCTTGTGTTATGAGAGAGGAGGTCACTAAGGGCCTTGTTGGAAGAGGAAGGTGGTTAAGAGAGAGAGTATTGAGAAAAAGGACGGAAAAATAGGTCTCTGAGAAGTGAATTATGGTTTCTCAGAAAAACGAGTATAAAAGAAAGGTGGAGGTTGAAGCGGTAGTCACAGAAGTGTTTTAGACGAAGTGGCCAAACTCAGGGTTAGAAACACGAGGGTAGGCTCGCAGAGGTTAGGAGGAAGCGCGGTGTATGGCAATAAATGGGTTTTCACATGTTATAAGATGATATGATGTTACAGTAATGGCGTCTAAGAAAAGAGCGTGTTGTCAGAACAATTCACTGGCGTAAAGTAGGAAGTTTGTGACAGAGCTGGTTATAAAAAATGATGAAATGGACTTGATTAGTCAGTGTGTTTGTTGAGCAGGAGGTTGGTTTAGTTTAGGTCTAATGATGATGAAAGGACGTAAAGGAGGACCGGAAGGCGGAAGAGGTCCACCAAAGAGTTACATAGAAGAACTGTATCAGTAGGTTGAAGATTGTGGTCTGATGGTATTAAGAGGGCGGTTCAGCGTGAGAGGTACGAGTCAAGTAAGTTGATAAGGGTGGTCAGTAGTTAAAGGATAGACGTCTATAAGTAGGTTGAGAGAGGGTGGTCAGGGTTATATAGCTAAGGCGTTCACAGTATAGATTGAAATGAAGGGTCGTCAAGTATATATAAGTTAATAGAGGCGGTCAGAGGTTGAGAGGGAATAGGGTTATCAGGGTTATAAGAAGAACTGTCTCAAGGGTTGAGTAAGAGTGGTCAGCTGTTAAATAAAGGAGGCGGTCAAGAGGGGTTAGAAGAGGGCGGTTGCAGGGTTGAGTAAGGGTGGTTCAGAGGTTAAGTAAGGGTCACACGTAAGGGTATTGAAGTAAAGGGATGGTCAGTATAGGTTAAAAGGCGGTCATAAGGTTATGAGAGGGTGGTCAGCATAGGTTAAGGTAAGGCGTAAGGGTTGAGTAATGGGTGGTATCACGGGTTTTAACAGTAAAAGGTCTAGAGGTTTGATGGATGAGGGAAGTCAGGGTTAAAATAGTAGTGAGCGAGTCGGGTTGTAAGAGGTAGCGACGTCAGTATAGTATTAAGTAAAAGAACGGATCAGTGAGGTTGATGAGGGCTGAGTTCAGGAAGTTAAAAAGGCGGTACAGGCTTATGAGAGGGTGGTCATGTTAGGTTAAGTAAAGGTCGGTATTAGGTGATTGAAGAGTAAGCTTGTCAGTGAAGTTAAGAAGGCGGTCACAGTTAGGTTGAAGAGGGTGGTCAAGAGGTTTGATAGGGTGGTATATATCAGTATAATACGGTTATGGAAGGTACGGTCAGGGCTGAGAGGTGACGGTCAGTAGGATTGAGAGGGTTGGTCAGGATAAGTAGCGGTTATAGGTGAGTTGAGAGGGCCGGTCAAGAGTTGATAGTGAGTATCGTGGTTCTGGAGTATAATAGAAGGTCGATCAGAATAGAATTGTAGAGGGAGGTCAGTAGGTGTAGGAGGGTGGTCAGTGAGTAAGAAGGTAGGTCAGGGATTGAGTTATAGGGACTCAGGTCGGGTTGAGAGGTAAGCGGTATCAATGATGGTTAAAGAAGGGTTGGTTTCAGTAGTATAATAAGATAAGGCGGTTATGGATTTATAGACAGGTATATATGCGATTCGTATAATATAGTGTTTGAAGAGAGTGTCAGAGTTATAAAAAAGGCGGTTATCAGTAGGTTGAGAGCGCTGATCAGATGGTATTGAGAGGTTGGTCAATATAGTAGGTTAAAAAAGGTGGTCAGTAGGTTATAGAGGTGATCAGGTCAGTCGTTGTAAGAGGTAGTGGTCAGGGTCAATGAAGGCGTGAGTCAGGGTTGAAAGACGGTCATGATAGGTATGAGTAAGGGCGGTGCAGTGGAGTTGAGAGGGTATGGTCAGCTAGGTTATAAAGAAGAACGGTCAGTAGGTTGAGTAAGGGCGGTCAGGGTTATAAGTAGGGTGGCGGATCAGTATATGGTTATGAGTAAGGGTGGGTCAGTAGTTTAATAGAGAAGGTCGAGTCAGTTTATAATATAGTTGATATCAGGGCGGTCAGGGTTATAAGAAGTGATGTTCAGGGTTTGAGTTAAGGTGAGCTGGTTACAGGAGTTTGGAGAGGCGTGAGTATCTAGCGGTATAAGTAGAAGCGGTTAGGGGTTAAGAAGTAGAGACGGTATACAGCGTTGAATATGGAGTGGGTCAGGATTAACAGAAGGTGGTTACGTACTAAGGAGTTGCGAGTGAGTGTTCAGTTAGGTTGAAGGGGCGGTCCAGTAGTTGTAGTAAGGGCGGTCAGGTAGCTAAGAAGGCGTCAGTATAGTGATTGAGTAGATTTGATCAGGGTTGAATGAAAATGAGCGGTCAAAGAGTTTGAGAGGGTGGTTCAAGGGTTATAGGGCGTTCAGCGTACTTATCGGCTGTATGAGAAGGTAAATTGGTGAGTCTGGTGTATAAAAGAAATAGGTCGGAATCAATGTGGTTGACGAGTGGTGGGTTAGTCCAGTTATTTGTGGAAGACACAAAGGTGGACGGTGGTTCAGGAGTCTCAAATCTTCATTGGCACTAGTCGAGATAGTGTGTTTGGGTTCCATGCGTCTTTTAAAAGATTGAAGGCGGAGTGGAAGGTTGAAGATGGTTGGTTGGTTCCAGCTTTATTCCAAGGTCTTACTATTTAGCAGGGCGATCTAATAAAAGACACGGCCCGGTCAGCCTAGTTGACGAGGCTGTGGTCAGGGTTACACGGAGGGCGTGTGTCATGGTTCGATGAAGTATTGGGTCACTGGTCTAAGATGGTATGAGAGGGCTGGTCACATGGGTAAGAAAGGCGGTCAGAGGTTGAGAGGGCGGTCAGCTAGTTCGTATATGGGTGGTCAAGGCACTTTAAATCGTCATATGGATGGGTCAGGGGTTGAGGCTGTAAGGGTGTTCGACGGGTATTGCAGAATCGGTGCGTCGTTCTACACTAAAGTTTGACAGCGGGAGGTTTCGTGGTCAGCTAGGCTTATGGAAGAAGGCGGTCACGGTATGTGAGAAGACGGTTTTTCAAAGAGGTTAAAAAGGGCACCAGGCTCCAGATAGTTGAGAGGTGGTCAGGCGTTAAAGAAAGGCGTCAGGCGCTTGAGAGGGTGGTCAGGGGGTTATTCAGCAAGTTACGTGATCAAAGGTCGAGAATGGGGTAAGTCCGCCAAAAGGTCTCTAAGAGTTTTTATAGCTCGATCAGCCGCGTTTGAGAGGGTGGTCAGTCGGTTAAGAAGGCGGTCAGCTTGGTCTGTTATTAATGTTGGTCACTGTAGGAGTTCAGTAGGCAGAACGCATGGCTGCATAGTGTTGGTAGCTCTGCGTGTATGTAGTGTGTATTTGGTTCCAGCGGTCTTCAGTCAAGGGGGTAAAAGTCTTTGGTTGAATTAGAGGTGAGTTAGGGGTTAATTTAGACAGTAGTTGCAGCGGTCAATGATGTTGCTAGAATTGCAGAAGGTGGCTAGATTCATGTCCTGGACGTTGTTTATGAGAAAGTTGAAGTGCGGTTCTCACTGTCTCTAACGAGTAATAGGGGTCGTCGGCTATGTAGAAGTGGTGTAGGTCATAGGTTATAAATAATTAAGGGCAAGGGTGAGTAGAGGATGGTGTCCAGCTGGTTAGTAGTTATTAAGATAGGTGCGTTGGTTATCAGCTTGGTTTATAAGATTAAGTGCTGTGATAATTCACGGTTGAGAGCGTGCTGGTCACTAACTGGGATGAAATTTACGATAGGTGTCTTGAGTGTCAGAGTATAGAAGTGAGGGTGAGTACATGTAGTTAAGCATGATATGCCAGTACGTTTCAGGTTAGGTTATTAGAAGTAAGACGGTCGGATAGGTCGTGACGAGGACGTGTGTCAGCGGTGTAATGATGAAGAGTTTGTTCCAGTAACGTGCTCAGCTGATGTCGTCATGTGTAGAGCTACGACAAAGTTAGCGTTTTCGGTACGCAACAGGTTCTGTTAAGAAGCGCGAGTCAGACAGGTTTCGAGCAGGGTAGTGACGGGTGTTCAAGAGTCTAAGCGAGATAACACCAGTGTGATAGTTGACGTATTTTCTTTTCGATAAATTTATTCATAAGCTATAATAATTGATAATTAATATAAATCAAATTTATTATATTTTATTATTCCTTTTAATATTTATTTAAATGTTTCTTTATTTAACAAGAAGTGTTCCCAGAATTAAACTTTCGGCACAAGTCAAAATAAGGAGGGGATCACATGACCAGCGAACAGCTGATCTGAATTTTTGAAGTGTACAAACAATTCGTTTTTTTTCAAATTTTTGGTTTTAAAAATATCATTTTGATAGAAATATAAGCGTTAACTCTTTGAACAGTATACGCTCAAATAGTAATAATAGGAAGTGTGAGATATTCAATGCGTATCATGTTAATCTGAGCTATACATCTATATTATATATATATAGTATACAAAATAATATTATATATAATATAGTATATATATACATATATATAATTATAATAGTATTATATATATATTGGTATATGGTATATATATATATAGTATATATAATATGTATATATATATATATTTATATATTATATATATATATATATTTATATATATATATATATTATATATATATATATATAGGTTGTAGTATGAGGTTGAGTAAGTTGTAAAGAAGATAGCCGGTATCAAGTTAGGTTATGAGAAGTAGCGGTATCGGGTTAAATGAAGGGTGGCATCAGTAAGTGTTAAGATAAGGCAGTAAAGGGTTTGATAAGTAGAGGTGGGTATTTCATGTATATAGGTTTAAGAATAGGTAGGTCAGGTTTATAGTAGAAAGGGTGGTAATTGGGGTTAGAAGCCGGTAAAGTAGGATTGAAGGGTGGTAAGTTAGGTATACAGAAATAGTCAGGGTTGAGAGGGTAGTGATCAGTAGGTTAAGAGGTATGCGGTATGCAGTATGTGTTGTGGTGGTGTTTGTGAGTGGTGTGACGGTGGTGGCGTGTGCAGTGTTTCGGCGGGTTAAGAAGACGGTTCGGAGATTGATGAGCAAATGAATCAAAGGTTTGAATAAAGAGTGTTGTCGGATCTAGGCAACTGTTATCACAGGAGGGAGTTTGGCTGAGGGGCTATAGGTCACTTAGTTTGATTAGTTATAATAATGAGTAGTGGTATTAAAGCGTTATTGATGATAAAGGTTGATACAGGGTTAATAGAGGCGAGTCAAGGGATTATGTAGAGGGCGTATCAGTATAAGTTTAGTAATAAGGTTTGTAACTATCATGAGTAGTTAAGAAGGCGGATCAGATGAGTGATGAGGGCTAAGTTCACAGGGTTGAGAGGTGGGTCTAAGGGTTTCAGGAGCGGTTTCAAGTATATATATAATATATAATATATAATAAATATATTATATATATGTATATATATCAGTGGGGTACCTGGAAGAATACACTTGGGTAGCCACAAGAGTTTTTATATATATATATAATAATTAGGTATCACGTAAAGGGTATACTGGAGTTCGGTAGTTGGAATAGGGGTAGGTGGTCAGCGTGTTATAAGAAGGGCGATCAGGGTTGAAGAATGCGGTACACAGCGTAGGTTGAGAGGGCTGAGGTCAGTAGGTTGAGAGAGTGGTCAGGGTGTTTAGTTAAGAGTGCGGTGCAGGGTTGAGAGGGGCGTATCGTGGAGTTGAGAGGGCAGGGCAGTGGATTTAAAGATTAATAGAGGTGTTCAGTAGTAGTAATTATAGAAGGTCAGGTTAGGGTTGAGAGGAGCGTTTCTAGATATAGTATTGAGGGTAAGTATAAAGGGTGGTTCAGTAGGTTTAAAGAAGCGAGTCAGGTCTCAGGGTTTTAAGAGTGTTTTCTGTTACATGGGATTTAGTAAGGTTTGGATCATGTAGTTGTTAACGAAAGGCGGTCAGTAGGGTTAAATAAAGGGCGGAGTCATAGTAAGCGTTTAGAAGGGTGTTACAGTAGGGTCAAGAGAGTGCATGAGTAGGGTAGAGAGAAATACTGGTCATGGAGATTGAAGGGTAGCGGGCAGTAGGGTTGAGAGGGTGGTCAGGTAGTTAAGAGACGGTCAAGTAGGGTTTGAGAAGAATAGCGGGCTTTTCAGACGGATTTAAAAACGAAGACAAAAACGCCGATATCTAATTAAGTAATGTGAGATTGAAGAGGTGGTCAGAATGTGTAACGAGACCATGTCTGAGAATTCTAGTGTATGGTTGAAAAAGGCGAGTGTCTGATTTCTTAAACCCTGGTTAAGACAGCGTGCATCTTCAGTTGTAGTTGAGACGCGAGAGTGTGACTTAATCATGTTTGGTAATGAGGTCAGCAGAGTTGGTCCATTCAGATGGTGAAGAGAAAAGCGGTTAGTGGTGAGTTCACTGGTTCTAGGGTCAGGGTTGAAGCTAGGTGGTCAGCGGTTATAGATCGGATGTCGGTTTTCACTTGGTTATAAAATAGGGGAGGCCTGGTATACGCGTTGAGAGGGTGGTCAGGTTTTTATAGGAGTTATAGAAAGATTTGTTCAAAGAGTCAGCGGTTTTATGTATGCATGTTGAAATATAAGAGCATGTCCAACGCACTTACTAGTTGACTAGGCATGTGAGTGCATTTTTCACATGGATTAGAGTAAGGTCGGCAGTCAGCGTTGCGAGTGGTTGTGTATTCTAGTATGTATATAGAGTTCGCGTAGAAGGAGACGGTCAAGGCGTCTGAGAGGGTGGTCAGGGCTAACCTTAAAGATAGAAGCCTAGTACGGTTACAGGCGTTGAGAGAAGTAGAGTCAGTTAATATGGGTCTAAAAATGAAGGGAGGTCAGTAAGTTCTTGAGAGGGAAGGATTTCCAGAATGCGCGATATTTAGTCGAAAGCGGTATCAGGCAGTTGAAGAGAGAGTGTGTTTCTAGTCGGTAAAAAGAGAAATAGGCCGAGCATCAGAGCGATTGAATAGACGATATGTGTCTCAGACAATTTTACGCGGGATATGAAAGACAGTTGCGGAGGAACACGGAAAGATTGTCGATGGCGCAAGTAACATATGTTGGTATACAGAGGTTAAGATGTAGTTATCGATTGATGTAAGGAATCAGGGTGGATATGAGGGGCGGGCTCAGACAGGGAGCTATGGAAGAGACCGGCTCGAGCTTCTGATTAATGAGATTAAGAGAAGAGGTGTCGAAATTAAAAGAGGCTCCCTCCCGGAGAGAAGAGAGCCGAGTTTCAGGAAGAGAGATTGAAAGGACGATGGACATGTTCGTGCGGGTTAAGAAGGCGGTCCAGGGTTGAGAGGGTGGTCTGGTATCCGACGAACGCGGTCAACGTGGGGGGTTTATGTGAGGAAAATAAATGCGGCTTTAGTTGTGATTTCAGAAGGTTGGTAATCAAAAAGTTCAAGTAAAGAGTGAGAGGCGGTACACGGAGAATCGTGTTGGTTATGAAGGAAATAGGAAATTCTCAAGAGTTATAATAAGAAGCGTAGTGGTATACAAGTAAGCTATTAATTAATGGTGTTGGCGTTTTTTTTTTTTCTTTTATAATAAGAGTGTATGCTGGTGTCAACAAATGGAGTGTCAGGCATGTCAGTTTGGTTGTTAGTAGAGGACGGGTCTAGTTTGGTTATAGTAATGAAAGGCGATTACAAGTTTTAATGTAATGGATTAGTATGATACTTTCTAGCAGGAGAGTTGTTTCAACATATGTAAAACCGAAATAAATATTGAGAGACGTCAATTGGAAGCCGTGTTAACGACAAGAGGGTAGTCAGGCGTTATGGAAGGCGATCAGGGTTTGAAGAGCGTGTGGTCAGGGTTAAGAGCGAAGATCCGAGTCAGGGTTAAGAAGGTGGTCAGGGTTAAAAGGGCGGTCAGGGTTGAGGGTGGTATGGGTTAAGAAGGCGGTCAGGGTTGAGAGGGTGGTTAGCGTTAAAGAAGGCGGTCAGGGTTGAGAGGGTGGTCAGGGTTGCAGCGGTCCGCCGCGTACATAGAGGTGAGAGGGGGTTGAGAGGGTAGTATCACGGGTGTTCACACCGCAAGGGAGCGTAGATTACAGTAGGTTGAAGATGGGGTATAGGGTATGGTTAAGCGTAGTTTTAAGAAGGCGATCAGATATATAAGGGGTTTATGAAAAATAAAAAAATAAATAAAAAAAAGAAGGGGAAAAAACGGTTAAGAAATCGGTCAGGGTTGAGAAGGTGGGTCAGTAATAATGGTTAAAAAAGGGCAGTCAAGTATTGAGGTTGAGTAAGTGAGATAGTTCAGTATAGTTAAAAATGATTAGTCAGGTCAGGGTTGGAGGCGTGTTAGGTTAAGAAGGCGGTCAGGGTTGAGATTGTGGTCTGGGTTAAGAAGGCGGTCAGGGTTGAGAAGGCGGTCAGAGTTGATAGGGTGGTTAGGGTTAAGAAGGCGGTAAGGGTTGAGAGGGTGGTCAGGTTAAGAAGGCGGTCAGAGGTGAGAGGTGGTCGAGGTTAAGAAGGCGTCAGGGTTAAGACAGACGGTCAGGGTTGAGAGGGCGGTCTGGGTTAAGAAGACTGTCAGGGTTGTGAGGGTGGTCAGTGTTAAGAAGGCGGTCAGGGTTAAGAAGGCGGTCAGGGTTGAGAGGGCGGTCAGGTTAAGCAGACGGTCAGGGTTGAGAGGGCGGTCCAGGGTTAAGAAGACCTGATCGGGTTGAGAGGGTGGTCAGGCTTAAACGAAGGGTGTCAGGGTTGAGAGGGCGGGTCCAGGGTTAAGAGGGTGGTCAGGGTTAAGAAGGCAGTAAGGGTTGAGAGGGTGGCCAGGGTTAAGAAGGCGGTCAAAGTTGAGAGGGTGGTCAGGGTTTACAGACAGGTATACGGTAATAGCGGTTGATACGACGGGGATGTATACAGTAATAGGTTAAGAAATAAGGTCAGGGTTGAGAGGGTAGTCCAGTTAGGTTAATAAGAGTGGAGTTAGGTCAGGGTTATGAGAAGAGTAGCTGGATACAGTAGGTTGAAGAGTAAGACGGTCAGGGTTGTGAGTAAGTGATATAGCGGTCAGTAGGTTAGTAAAGGCGGTCATGATATCAGGTGAGTAGAGAGTGCGTCAGTATGTTAAGAAGGCGGCTTAAGTGATTGAAGAGTAGATTGTCAGGTTAAGCAAGAGAGGGTTTATACAGACGTGTTGATGTAAGTGAGCGTATTCAAGAGTTGACATTAGGGGTGTCAGGAGGTTACAGATATAGGCGGTCAGGGTTGAAAGAGGGCAGTCTGGTCAAAGGTGGTTGATAAAGGGTACTCAGAAGGTTGTATAGTTTGTTCGTCAGATAGGTTGACAAGAAAGCCAGCGGTCAGAGTTGATAGGGGTCAAGCAAACTTATTAGTAGAAGTTAATTCGTGGTTAAGAGAAGGCGATAGTTGAGGTTTGAAGAGGGCGATCAGCCATGTTGAGAGGTTTATGCAGTGGTTCAAGTTGGTTGAATGAGTGGATTATAGAGTGTCATAAAAGGTTCGGGTACAGCTATAGGTATATATTTAAGGGTGCGTGTGTATAGATCAGAGTTTAGAGGGGTGGTCAAATTTGGGTTATCAGCGAAAGAAAGCCAGTAGCCAGTACCCATTTTCCTTATGGTTTGAGATGGTGTGGTCTAGATGGGAATTTAATAAAGGCAATCTCAAGATATTGTTGTATTGTAGAGCGCGGTGCGGTGTCAGTTGATCTTAGCCGTTTATTGGGGTTTTACAAGAAATTCGTCAGTTATGGTTTGAAGATTAGGTGTGGTTTCAGTAAGTGATCTCATTAGAAGAGCGGTGTCCATAAACTTATAGGGTTGAAGAAGTGGTAATCTAGGTTAACGCAAAGGGATCAAGAAGCACTGGTTGGAGAGGACGCGTGGAAATTCATGCCTGTGTAGAAGGAGGTCAGTATTTGATAGTTGAGACAATAAGGGATGGCCTCATGGGTTAGGAGGTGGTCAGGGTTGAAGGGTGGCAGGGTTAGAGACAGCGGTCAGGGGTTGAGAGGTAAGGTTAGTCAGGCAATGTGTTGGTCTCAGCAGGTCGGTCACAGAAAGAGATCTGCTTAGTATGGGCTGCCATCATCGCTAGGTTAACAGAAAGGCGTCAGGGTCAAGAGGGCGGTCAGGGTTGAGATTGTGGTCTGGGTTAAGAAGGCGGTCAGCAGGATTTTCAAGGAGTTTGCAGAGTGGGCGGTGGAGAAGTTGAATATGGTGATGGTCAGGTTAAGAAGGGGTAGGGTTGAGAGGTGGTCAGGGTTAAGCAGGCGGTCAGGGTTGAAGAGGGCTGGTCAGATGTTATAGAAGCGCCGGTCAGGGTTAAGAAGACGGTCAGTGGGTGAGAGGACGGTCATATCGTTTATTATAGTTGTAGATAGAAACTGGATCAGTTTGTAGGTCTAGCTGAGGGTGGTCAGTGTTAAAGAAAGCAGGGCTACATGTCACCGTAGGTTAAAGAAGGTGGTTCAAGACCGATGTGGTGTAGGATGTGAATACTAC
>JABUQX010126241.1:15000-23653 GCA_015478945.1 Trachelipus rathkii
CTCTGGAAAAGATATTCTGACAAATGAGGGATTGATTTCTAGTTCTGTTGCAGTATCAAGCATGTTGCCAATCTTACCACTCCACTTGTTGTTAGACAAAGTTTTCCATCCAACTCTGTGATCAAGTGCCGCAAAGGTAGCTCATTAGTATGAAGAGCACAAACCAACCAGATGAGTTTACGATTCAGCTTTGCCTCAACCCAATGCATGACTCCTCGCCTGCAAACTTTTATCAATGTTGTTTTTCTTTAAGAAATTCACAAGATGGTTAGCAATAACTTCAGCAGGTTTCCTTTTCGTTAAATCTTTCTCTGGAGTAAAATGGCAAAGATACCTTCCACCTGGCTCACTGCAAATAGTGTAATGCTCTTCTTTCACAATACTTGGAAACTGATGACTTGAGTTATCTGCTTGTAACAGAACTTTAGTGGAATCTTTGCGTCCATCAAAGAAGATACATTCAATATTGCCTATCCAGCATCGAGCATGAAATTCGTCATCAAGTGATTTCATGACTTTTTCTTGTGCCCTTTTTGATTTATTGTGATCAACCACAAGTCTCCTGTCTCCTTCAGTAATTAATCCAGCATCCAAAAATGCAGCTATTGTAATGGCAGCTGTAGCACGTAGACCGACACCATACCTAATACTTTGCAATGCAACATTGCGCAATTGTAATGTATTATGCTGACTTGTACTTGAAGTAGAAGGTACATCAAAATCATCACATGGAATTTCCAAAGGATCTTCATATTCTTCATCTGTAACATCAGTTGGCTCTTCATCTTCGTCGGAGAAAAGAACTTCATTTGGTTTTAATGTTAACTCTTCCTTCCTTTTTTGCTTACCTTTCAGAAATTCTTCTTAATTCATCTTCTTACCTCTTCTGCTTTTTAATTTGTCTTCTGTGCTCAGGTAGATCTGGTAATCCAATTTGATGCTGTCCAACAGATCCAACCTTCTCTCTTTGACTATTAATAAACACTAGTTCTTTGACAGGGATCTTCATATCCTTAGAACAAGAGCAGGAGATGTGCCCTTCATGTCTGCAGTCAGCACCACCTGGACATGGACCCTTAAATTCTGAACATAGCTTAATTTCACACTTGCAATTGAGGATGTCAAAGAGCTTGTCTAACGTTGCTATGAAAACCTCTTTCAATTCCAGTTTTCCTCTGCCAAGTGATATGTTTTTGGCCTTTTCCCAGTTTTCTTCTATCTTCTTCAGGACTATGACTCTCGAATTTAAAATTGGCACCACAAAACAACTGTTTGCTAGCTCCCACTTTTCAAGCACTTTTGAATAAATATCCTTTGCAAGAGTGGCTGCTGGGTAATTTCTGACATTCTCTCCACTCTGCTTTCTTAGCAGAAGCCCATATCTTAGAACATCATGTAGAGTTGGGAGTTCAGAAGGCAGCATTTCTCGACCAGTTCCAATGAAGTTACTCATGTGAGTGGAAGCAACAGTCTTGTATTCCTTTTACTAGCCATGGTTGCGAATTTTCAGATTTTGCCAGTAGAAGAAACTGTTCGTGCCTGGAAAAAGAAAAACAAGAAACTGTCACTATTTGTACGATATTAATAAAAAATTAATAAAAAGACACTCAGCTGCAAATGAGTATTGCTAGTTTAAAAACTTTTAAGAGTGGCATTAAATTTTTTTACAGATGTTATAATATAATATAAGTATATTCTTAACCTTAGAGCAGAAGTACAGACAGAAATAATGATAAGAAGGCACTTCTTTAGAGAAGACAGTTTGCTGCGAATTTTACATGAAACGTGAAAATATCACGAATTTGAAGTAGCTATTTACCAAGAAAACCAATGTAATTGCCAGTTCTTGTAAATATAATTGTGAATCGCTAACCAAAACACAACTTTTTGACCCCCTCATTTTTTGAAAAAGGAAGTCAAAAAATTTGACACGCCCTACTGTCCCATGCTTCCCCACAACTGGGGGTAATGTTCTCAAACATGCACCGGGAGTCCGAGGCACGCATGAACATTTCTAGGGTATAAATAGGTAGTAGCGGGACCCACACACATCCATCACTATATATATATATATATATATATATATATATATATATATATATATATATATTTATATATAATATATATATTATATATATATATATATATATATATATATATATATATATATATATATATATATATATATATATATATATATATATATATATATATATTGTTTTCGGAAATTTAACTGAGACTTCGTTAAAAGGATAACGAAGTTGTTTTATTTTATTTTATTTTTCCAATTACAAAAAGAATAAGAGAAAAAATGGAAAAAAATTTGCATATCCTTGATCCTCAAAAGATAAAAATCGTTTCATCAGTGTTGGAAGAAATGAAAAAAATAAAAATGAGAATAAAAATAAAAATATAAACGAAAAAATAAAATAAATAAATATGGATAATAAAATTTAAATAATAAAAGGTAAAATATTTATTAAAAAAAAATCGATAAAATTTAAGATATTAATTAAGATAAAAATAAAAAAATATATAAAAATCAATAAATTTGAATAATAAATAAAAAAAATATTAAAAATTTAATAAATATGAATAAAAATATATATAATTTTTTTTTCCAAATTCATAAACGTAAATTTAGTAAGGAAAGGATAAGGATGTGTGTGTGTGTATGGTGGGGGAAGGGGGGGGAAAATTTATGAACAACAATATAAAAAAAACTTTGGCCACGCCCCCTCCCCCTGCCTCCCACTTTACAAAAAATAAAATTTAAGTTTGTGATAATAAGGTCAAATTTATAATGAAGTGGTACAAGACAAGATAGAATAAACTCGTGACTTCCATGTGTGGGTGTAGGAATGTGTGTGTGTGGGTGTAGGTGTGTGTGTGTTTGTGTGTGTAATTTTTAGCTTCAGTTTTTTGTTTTTTTCTTGTTTTTTTTAAAGCTTTTATATAAAGAAGGGGGAAATGTTAACAAATGCTTGCTTTGTTTAATTAGCATTTTAAAAAAAAAATATTGAAATCATGACATTTCATAAAAAAAGCAAAATCATACACAATATATATATATATACTATATATAACTAATAAGTATGACCTACTTAGCAATACCCAGAAGAATGCAAATAATTTCCAATTCAGAGAAAAGTAGTATTAAAAATCTTAAATCTAAATTTTGTAGGAGTCAAATAAGATATTTAAATATTCAATTGAATTAATTGGATATAGATAACCTTCACCTAATTGCTAAACAATCCTTAAACCACCTACAAGGTGTGCAACACTTAACCATAAACCATAAAATATTAACAGGGAGTCAAACCCTCTTATAATATTGGTCCCATGACTAATAGCCATATCCTTATATATATAATATAAGTATATATTTTTATTGAGTTAATATATACATTTTTATACTTTACTGAGTAATGAAACTATCTAGCTAAATATCGAGTACAGCATGGGAAAAGATATAATTAATGCAAAACCTTATTTTAGTACTAAAGAATTTATAGGAGAATCTCTACCTCATTATCACTATGATAGAGCACTAATTATTATGTTTTTCACGACTATTATTATCTAACTAGGTTGAAGCATCTGATTAAGTTTTAATTTCAATTGCTTTTGGAGCATAATTAATAAATTTGTGAAATAGCGTACAGAACAATGGACGCTATGTTTGTGCCTTAATATAATCGTCTCTGTGCAAGTTTTATGAACGAATGTCCCTGTTAACACAAAAATTCCAGCAATAAACTGTAGGTATTGAGAGGCAATATACTGCACATGATTTACAACAAATCTAACTATTTTCGCAGATAATCTTGCATGTTAATAACGGGACTACTAATAAAAAGATTCTCATTTGAGATATACCAGAAAACACCTCTTTGAATGAAATTCATGCATCATTCTCGGTCATCTTCTTGCTGACGATCAATTACTATAATACTATAAAATAATATATATATATATTCATATGATATTTGTTAATATATATAATACAGTATGTATATCTCTCATAATTCTGCGTACAAAGCGATCTCCAGTCAAGTCCCCGTATAGATTACATACGCTATAGTTCAGTGCGGATCATTACGGTATCACTCACTATTCATATATTAGAGTAGTACTGTCGATTATATATGGATAGGTATTTCTTACGGTTCACTCGGTAGTCGTTTCATAAGTCTCTCTTCATAACTGCTCCGTGTCTTACGGATATAATTGTGAGTATTACTGCATTCGTTAGGTGGTTATAGTATTTCGCAATTATTTGCATGAAGGCCACGTAGATATAGGGTCATGCGGACACCAGCACTCTACACAGACATGACGTATGCCAAAAACTCGCGATGAGTCTTTGCTAAAATGTTGATTTCCCTGACTTTCCTGACCCAAAATCCACAAATTTTCCCTGTCCAGCGTGTTCGTTAGTGTTCGTTATTTTTTGCGTATAAAATATCTAATTAAATCATTATTGCAAGGTACCTCATTCATTACGTCAAGTTCATGACATGAATTTAATGGTTGTACTTGAACTTGACCGAAATTTCTTATTTTCGCAATATGTTTGTGTCAAATGAAATATATATATTGTTTTTTTTTAGGTACGAATGATAAGAAAGACCTTACCCATAGCCGTCCACAGCACTCCTTTTTTATTTTTTCATAAGTAAAAGCGATAGACAAGGGCCCGCTAGGATGATAGATGAATAGATTAAGTCAGAAAGACGAAAAAATGATACTATGACAGCCAGCCGATAGTTGTAGTCACTATAAATAGCCTTTGGTCATAGATACCGTTCCACTTCGTGATCCATACAGTTTCGTTAATATCTGAGGCGGATAGGTTCTAAACTTTTTCTTTCTAAACGCATCTTGAATTTTTGATTTAGTATCTGCCGTCTATTTTCTTCTTGTCCACACACTCGCCTCTTTCTAGTCTTTCTCTAAATCTTTCTTCCTCGCTCTTCATCAGTCTAATTCCTTCATTAGTTACGAACTTTATTTTCCTTATTCATCGTTTTCCATTTTTCTCCTCACCTTGTCTTTTTAGCTCTCTCCTTCCTTCTTCTTCTTCGGTTCGTGTTCTTTTGTACTCTTCTGAGAATGCTGTCTTCCATCTATCTCTATGGCACGCTCTTCACAATTCTTGTTCAAGACTTTCTGTTGAGTGACAGGACTATGAATACTCTTCTATGAGATCTCATTATATGCCCATACGCTGCACTTATGTTCTTTCGAGAATTCCACTATGGTTCTTTCAGTATCTTCCTCAAAAAAATTTCCTCTATCCATCCACTCGGCGTAATTGTCCCTCCTTCCACTTGTCAGGCAATTTCATGCAAAAAATCAAGTCCTAACTTTCAATAATTTGCCAACATATCTAACTCGCTATACCTGCACTCACAAAGTACTATAGTACACGAAAAATACTCATCCAGTCCTCCTCTAGAAGGAAATTCATCCTATCCAATATATTTTGAAACTTCATTCTCAATGGTATGACATCAGCTTCACTGCAAAGTGAGTGTATTGTGTTTTTGCTTTCTAGAAAACTTTTAACTTATTCTATTATAATTCTTCCACATATTTTACCTACACACCAGCCCCATTTTTAAAATTGAAGCTCTCGCACTATCTGGAAATCATTAATTTCTTAAAATGTATTTCAATCCTATAATCTGCACTACTGAGATTAAACGACATTTTATCATTTCACCACCTTTGCTAAGCTCTCGTTACATAAGTGACCTTTTAACATCATCTTTAATGCAACAAGATGAAACTGATTGATAAACTTGGCTTTGGTTTGGTTATTCCAACAGAACACCATGACGGTCTTTTACATTGTGTGATTATCGATTCAGAAGTTATGGAACGGCAATCATTTTCTCAGTGACACATCACCTTACTAATAGTATTATTCAGAACAATTCTCTCTCAGAATCAAGAAAGTTTTTTCATGATGTGTTGGTCTTTGCTGAGTTCTGATTTAAATAATGTACGTTTTTCCCCCTCTTGAAATGTGTCAAACTGCGGCTTGGCTACTCTACTCCTCAGCTCTAGATAAGTCAATAGTTCCTTTTTACAACTAACTTTAATATGCCTGTAACTATCAGGGATCTTTACCTCGCTAACAACCTGATAAAGCTGTGGTTCATTTGACGTCCGAACCACTGGCGTATTCAAAAGTTAGTCGTTTTTTGCGTTTTGAAGAATCTTTTTATAAAATAAATTCAATAAATACCTTCAAAACGCGCTAAAAAATCCAAAATTCACTTCGTCAACCTCAAAAAAAAAATAAGACACACCTCAGAAAGGTATAAATTCCCTAGAAAAAGGAAAAGGATATCGGGTCTACTACACAGATTATCATCGCTTTCAATCGAGTCTAGAGCAGTTGCGTAAGACACATCACTCAAACTGCGTAACTCACAAACCCTAGATCTCAAACTGCGAAAGGATGAACTTGGAATAACCATTCCTAGAACAGAATAGCAAAGAGTAGTAAGGTATGAGTAGAGCAAAGAACTATCGAGAAGAAAACCAGGTTGTACAGGTGCGGATGAGTTTATGGATATAGTGTCCATACTCCTGCGCCATCCTTTTTCATGCATTGAATTGACTAGTATGCAAACTACTAGCGAATGCCTTTGAATTATGATCCACCATTTATTACATAATGCGATACTAAAAAGATTAAGAAACATGAACTGTGGTCAGATGGAATATGCACTTCAATATGTTTTGATATTTTCAAATTTCCTCTGACTGTGTCAGCATATCTTAAACGTTCTCTTCTCTGACTCTACCCTCCGAAATTCTTTTTTTTCCCTGAACTTTCTTCCAGAAATGTGTTGAACCCTGATATACTATCAATACTCTATATATATATTAATACCTTATATCTTATATATATATCTATAATATATATAATTATACTACTACTATATATACTATCACTATATAATATATTCATCTAATCTGTCGTATTACTAACACGGGTAGGCCCGTTTGTGGCAAATGTTAACTCTCCGCCTCGTTAATACTTTATCAGAAACTAAAAAAATTAACACGAAATTCGAAAGCCCCACCCCAAAATTCAAAGTCTAAGGGCTCCTAACGAATTCGTCTATACCGTTGAATCCTCGTCTTACAAAATATGTAGTTAAAAGTATCATATATATATTATATATTATAATATATAATTATAATTACAATATATATATAATGTATCTATATATTATTAATCATATTAATTCGTGTGAAAATAATAACTGATAATAATAAAATAATATCTCCCCTAACAATATTCATAATGATATTAAGATTATGGACTTAAAATAATGTTGGCTTTGGATGCTAGCAGTCTTTTTTTTGCTGCTTGCCCAAAGAATACTTCCAAAGGTAAATAACCGTAATTTAATATTAATATGAATACCGTTTGTAAAAAATACATAGATACCTCTACCGAACTTACAAGTTTTTATAAGGGAAGAATCCAATTTAGCTTCGGTGCTGAGCCCAATTTTTCACCCACTATACCAAATGGACATAATTCCGAATTTTTCAGCTCGAGTTTTGACCCTATAAAACACTAAAAACTGTAGCTTTTCCTGACGTCTAAAGAACTTCCTTTTTTCGAGTGTTTGTTTTCATCTGATCTGTAAGTCTCATTCTGCTTGGGATGAGGTTTTATCAAAACGAGTTTTGATATTCTATGTCGAAACTCCCGCTAAACACTTCATTTCAAGCAGAAAATGACTTCCAGAAGTGAAATAACAAGTATTGATCCTAACTATCATAAAATGGTAGGAACAAATTTTGATATTGAACGCCCATATTGCACAGCCTTGAGTAGATTCTTTCACTCAAACTACTAATGTTTCGTTTCATCAAATTGCACAAAATTTGGGATCTTTCCTTTTCAGTGTTTATCCGACTCCTGCATTGAAAATATTTCAGGAAATGAACAATTATGTGAACTAAATTTTATTTACCTTGATAATTTCTTTGTATATGCAGTAAGTAGTTTTGATTTTTTGTTCTTGGAACAAATCTTCAAAAAATAATTTTGGGTATAAATTTTTTTCTAGAAATTTTAATTTATTGCAGTACATGAAAAAACAATATCTAAGTAAAAACAGTGTGTATGAGATATTAAGCCCTTGATACATTTGATCTTGTTGATCAATTACGTAGAAAAATAAAATGTCAATCGATCTCACTTTTTAAAATTCAAAAAGACTTGACAAAAGTGAAATATTGATTTCTTTTTTCTATATCCACAACATCAATTTTCAGTGTTTAGTATCATCGTGTCAGATCAATAGATTAAGTTTACTAGACTAATGGTTTTTTGCTATGCAGAAAACGAAAATGTTCTAAAATTCCGAAATTCTTTTTTTGAAACCAAAACGACATCAAAAAACCAAAACAACTGCATTATACAAAGAATTATCTAAGTAAAAAGATGTGCATCTCTTCCGGGCAAAAATGTTCTGAAAATTCATGCAGATCGGATAAACTGAAAAAAGTATCCCAATATTTTAATTGAAAACCCAAAATTAGTAGGTTTTGAAATGAACCAATGGTCATATATCAAATTCTGGTTTATCCTTCTCCTATTCTAAGATATGTC
>JABUQX010126242.1:0-10000 GCA_015478945.1 Trachelipus rathkii
ATTTATTATATACTATATTATATACTACAACTTTCATTAAATTAGGAGGTTAGTGTTCGTACGACGAATTCAAGGACAGGCGCGCATCAATAAATATTAAGTACCTTTAGAGTAAGGTAGAGTAATATTAGAGTGAAGTAGATTAAGTGAGTGCAGCTTACATACGTGACATAAGAATACAGGAAACTGAGTCAAAACCTATCACTAGGCTCCAACATGGTATAAGGGATAGCAATAGTAATGACGTACAATTAGGAGGCAATCTGATAGGTCATAGAACTTATCTACGACGGGATTTTTTACTACGGAGGATAAAAGTCAGGACTGTAGTTATTATCGTACTGATAGTGATAAAAATGTAGCCATTATGAATACATAGAAGCACACAGGAAGGATATTATGTGAGTATTACATATCTAGATAGTTTGAACGTTATTCTAATATATAATCAGGAATGTTTAATAGCTATTAGAGATTGTTAATGAGGTAAGATATCAGTAATATATGATTTTAGAGTCTGATACGTACTAACTTAGATCGTCGTGGATAGGATAAATTGAGATATACTCATAATATGAATTAAATAAAGTTTTTGACCTAAATATATCAGTCACATATTTATATATATATAATGTCTGTCACTTAATAGCTGAGTAATCCTTATATATATTTTATTAACCTTATTTTCGTTCAGTATATGAACAACACCGCTCGTAGCGTGGCATATATACTCTTCACATAAACGGTATATTACACTTAGCTAATCCGCATTACTGCAATCTAACGATTCCCTAAATAAATCATGTAATGGAATAGGGGATTAGTATGCTTACCCTAATATAGTATCTATAGTTGAGTTAGGTTGAGCTATCTCAGAGCAAACCCTAAATACCTCCACGTGCTTTATATAAATAATTTACGATACTTATTTTAATTTCAGACGGTCAAAGATAAGAGTTGTACCGGTGATCTTTAATTAGTTGGATAAGTACATTATGCATCTAGAATGTACTCGTGTTCCATACCAACATAATAGGCTGATTATGTACAAAGAATAATAATAAGAGTGAGCTCTAATACATAAATATGGGTGTAATAAGTCTCGCTGGGGAGGACGAACACCTATAAGGTAAGTGCGGGACCTTAGTACTATGGCGTCTTGCTTGGAGAATAACACCAAAGTGGGTATAAAGAACGGAGGACTCAGTTACCCCACTATTCTACTCTATAATGCGTACTTATTATATATGTCAAAATTGTACTTAGTCTTAATGAGCATTGGTCAGATGTGTTTTAGGGAGGAGCGATATTTCTATCTAAAACCGGTGTGTGGAATTAGGGCTCATCTTAAATATTTAGCTGACATGATATAGAAATACTAAGAATAGGAGGGGAATAGACTCCTATACAGTCATATCTTTAATTTAATATAGATACGAGCTAAATAGATAGGTACAGTGGCAGCACGGCGAGTAGTTCTATTCTACGGGAAGCATTTCATGAAAAGCGCAGATGGCTGTCAAGGCGCACTGAGCATACGCATAACTAATCAGTAACAGCTATGATGGGACGTTCCTACGGATCATATTATACCTGGTCCCTGAGTGATATTAAGCCGGTTTTGTAATATAGAAGGTCCATTGTTTACCTAATGTACTTAGGAACCAGGGAAATAATATTAAATAGAAACTTCCCATCACGAAGCGACTAGATACGAATATCAGGTATAGGATAACGGGTATGCCGTTTACTGTGTAGTCAGGGATATACTTCGTAAAGTGATATACTAAATTAGTATTTACTAGCACATAAACTACTCAGGGATGCAGAGATAATGATCAGAAAGTTTACGGTGCTAGTTAGGCTCCCGAGTTAAAACGATAAGTGGATAATACGCGCGATCAGCATGGTTATTATATATAGATACTGAGTAGAAAATAGTTTTTTAACGCGACCCTAATTTATTTATGAGATGATAATAGATTAAATAGGCGTAGAGAATTACACGTGTGGAAAGCGATATAAGTTTCCGAAATACAGCGGTTCTATAACGACGTAGAGTGGTTATAGTCAGGGAAAGCCTTAACAGATATATACGAAGATTAGAAGGTGTGGGGTAGTCGTTTTATTACGAGAGTTTAATTTAATGAAACTTTAATCGCTTTATCTTATATACTAGATTAGACGACGAAGACACTAATACTCATTAGGTTTCATAACATGGAGGGTACTATGTGTGTGATTCTTACGGGTATCCAAGGATGAACACTAGGGGATATATGCTACCGCTTGTACGACTATGAAGTAATACTCTGTAAAAGTTAATAAGATGTATGACGACATTATTATATCGAGTAGCTGGAACGGGTAAACATAACTGATTATGTTGTAAGACGATTGGATAAAAAGTTATTAAGTTGTTTGATCGAGTTAGTAAGAGTAAAGTACCGTCTGCCCTGTCATTATAATAACATAGCTACTATCCAGGAGCCTAATGAATTATTAAAAGTAGTGATAGAGATAGTCTTGCTAGGACTTACAAGGGTGCGAGGAAAGGTATTGGTAATCTACCTCGAATATGAGGTTCAGTGGTCACTACACTAGATAAACATACAGAGAGAACTGACGTAACCTTTTATCAACCTACATATAAACGAAATATAAAGAATCGGAGTAATGGAATACAACTAGTAGGACGTTCAACTACTATAATAGAGAATAGAAAGTGTGATTATGTTAATCAACAACGTTTAAAAGGTGAGGAAGTGTACCCGTGTGATAGTACTATCCGGAGGAATAAATAATCTACATTAAGGCATAAATAATATTACTAAACATATCACAATATTACGGGCTCATTATGAGGGGATACGTATATAGTAACTAAGAAAGATAATCTGCCTACACTAAAGGATGTGCGGATGGAGTTAAATGTAAATCACGAGCGGAACCAACATAGCGGCGGTGGTTCGAACTCACATTAGAATAAAATCTAGTAACTCGAGAAGAGTGACCTTTCTTAGGTATTATTTTCAAGCTGAGGTCGCCAGGACAATAACACTAAGAGACACAGCGTAAGCGGCGCGTACTAAGATGGTATACTTAGTAAGGCTCAGACTAGACGGTACTATGTATAATGCCGTGAGTTAAGAAGAGTAGTACGGATGGGAAGCTAAATATAGGGAGTACATAACGACTACGCTGAAGCAGGATTAGTCTATTATGAGTCATACCCCTCTGCTGCTGGTTATCCACGATTTCGTAGGAAAATTAGTAGGGCTTACCTATGTATCCGTTATTTATATATGCAGGTATTGCTAAAGGTATACGGAGTCACGTAATTAGTATGCCAAAATCCTGATTAATACAAAATCAGCCAAAGGGCTGATGATGAACAGTAATTATCTTCAGCTTTCTAGTAATTGTAAAAGTATTATATCTGCGGTCAAGTTTACAATTTGATAACGTGCTATTAAACGGAAAATTAAATCAATTTGGTCAGTAGTATAAACGTTAGGTGACATAAGGTTACACTAGATGTTTATTGGGATGTGGTAAGTTATTTACTTCAAGAGTTAAATGGAGCGATAAGATTACTGATGAGCCGTTACTGGACGTAGCTCACCTCAGATAACAGGAACCAATCAATTAACTACTACTAAGAGGAGGGAAGTAAAGAGAAACGATTACTAAGCTAATAACTGAGGATAGATATGTTTAGTTGAGACCCCTGTTTTAACTAGAGAGGGTTCTCTAGGGTAACAATAACTAAAGGTAATGAAGGGCTGAGCCAAAGATAGCGGCTGACTAAGTCAACTTCACATTATTTATCGAATATTCATTATACCTACTCAGAACCGCATACCCTTGCATATTCAAGTAACTTTCTATAGCAATTACTGGAAGGGGACGACGTCTTAGCTAAGTAGATACGTCGCCCTAATATATACAATAGGTTGGGATAAGATAGAATGGCTATAAGGATGCAACAGTAGGTAAATGGTATGTTAGGCCGGTTAAAGTGCGATGAAGAAACACTTCGAAATTGAACAAGGGTATGCGTCACAGTCTATATAATTCGGATAAGCCTAGTCGCGCAATTCTAGGATGGATAAACGCAGTATATAGGCTTCTGATCTGAGACGGGTAAATAGCTAAGTACCAATAAGGGGATGGTATAGTAAGGAGAGATAGAGGCAGGAAGGGAAGATATCTTCACTCACCATTACTCCCTTAGCATTATATACTCACTACAAAGTAAATACTCAAATACCACTACAACCTCTACATACATATATAATATATATATATAATATATATATATATATAATATATATATATATATATATATATATATATATATATATATAATAATATAATATATATATAATATATATATAATAAATATATATATATATATATATATATATATATATATCACTCCATCACACTATATATATATATATATAATATATAATTATATATATATATATTAAATATATATATATAATCATATACATGAGCGGAGTAGCTACTAGTCTATCATAGACGGATCAGACTTTGACGGCGAGTGAGGCGGTGTATGATACATATAGTAAATATAATCATATCTCGGACTCCTCGGTGGGACCAACGTGTCGCACGTGCCCCGGAAAGAGTCATAGTTCGCGCGTCCCTCGTAATGACAAATTATACGAGATAAATATAGTAATTCAAACTGAGATATCGCTATTGACTAGTTGCATGAGTTAAAAGCGCACTAGGTGAGTTCAGTCATGGTAGGTTAAAACGTCTGTAACATTATTAATCAGATATAGTAGGCAAGAGGTAGCTGATAGACCACAACTGGTTCCGCGATATACGGTACCACTGGGTTTTGATTATCAAGCTAGCGTAGAGAACTTATTAAGCAGGATACCGCTGATAAAGGTCTACTACAGTTAAGATATAATCGAGGGATCTTCATTCTGCTTAAAAAGAATAAGTTACCGCGGTATACCCTAATCATAAGTACAATAGTACTGAGAGTACTAAGAGCATGAAATATGTCTCCGGGTAACAAAGTAATCCAGCATCATTATGGACGGACTCCTCGCACCCGTTTAGAAACAGGCTGACTTGGTGTTTCCCGGCGACACGACGTGCGTCTTTCCGGGGACGGTAACGGTAGGCTCGATGAGGAAATGGAGATTGCCATGGACTCCAAGCGGAACTGATGCAAAATCAAGAACTATCCCTTGGGAGCTGCATGGACTTCTACAGGAGGGGAGCATGAGAGAGGGTCGTGTTTGTCGGCGAAGAACGACGAGTGGTCCGAAGGACATTTCCGGGAGAGTTGGGAGGACAATTGTCCCGAGCCACAGAAACCACCGAAACTGATCCGGTAACCGGAACGGAAGGCCGAACGGTCGAACGTGAAGGCGGAACAAGCTCCGGACACAACGCACGGGGCGATGAGCAACGGAGAGGCAACCGCAGATGGAGTGGACGCTGCCGCAGCATAAGATAGAGGAAGATGAGGCCTTCTCTCTCGCCGGCGGTTAGCCTCAAGAAGTAGTCATTAATTATATTAGATAGGCGCACTGCTTACCAGGATTTCTTCTCCAAAGGCGAAAAAGTGGGACAGTTGGACGAGGTAATTGACCTGGGTGTGGTATTACTGCAGTTAAGTAACAACTATTAAGGGATTGAGATATCTACTGTTAACCTAATGAGTTTCGAGGTGGTAAGAGTATTAAACTGCCACATTGTTACTAGATCAGATATTGGTCTGTAGGTAGAATACCTAGAAATAATATAATTAATTTGGGGAGGTGATCCATAATTTAGGCACTTGAAAATTTCTCAGTGTAGAAGGGACCTACGTTCACGAAGCGTGTGCATTTCGGTATAAACAGGTTTATTTACTATATTAGGAATGGAGGGTAATACGTAGTACCAGGAAGAAGGGTAGTATTAATACTAAGACGTGAGGGTTACGTCTTTTTAAGGGGTAATCTCATAACGTGGAGGGACCGAATAATAATCAGTCGAGGGTAGCTAAGGCAGTGGTGAGTATTCACTGTAAAATATGAGTATGTATATCAATCCGAATATATATACGCCATAGAGGAACACGACAACTCTACGGCGCATTATTAATGTATACCTACTTTCGACTATTATTGATTTACGAAACTACGTATCAGGTTAGTAAATGTAAATAGGGACTTCCTTCCTACAAGTTAGAGTGATAATATAGGCGAATACAAGTCCGTATGCTCTGGGTACGCAAGGTAAGGCACGATCACCAAAGTA
Source organism: Trachelipus rathkii (assembly GCA_015478945.1). Lineage (NCBI taxonomy): Eukaryota > Metazoa > Arthropoda > Malacostraca > Isopoda > Trachelipodidae > Trachelipus > Trachelipus rathkii. The sequence goes on from JABUQX010126242.1 coordinate 6,298, forward strand.
AGGTGTAAAGTTCTCATTCAATTGGTAGTGCCTGTGGTCGTAGTTTGAAGAGCAGCTTCCAAAAAGCATCACTAAGAGGGAGCTGGCTCACAGAAAAGTCAGTGGACGAGAAGAAGTTAAATGTAAATAAAAAATAAAGCGGGTAGGAATCAAGACCCGGACCCCTGGAGGGGGGTGGAGAAAGTGATCGTCGGCGTATATAGAAGATAACAATCTATAACTGGCGTTTAGGATGGAACCCCGCTGCGAAGGGGCTCCTGGATGGCAACGTAAGACGGAGAGACAGGGTTTCTGAGAGGCCACACAGCCTCACTGTCTAGACGGGGCAGTCCTGAAACGGGACCGAAACGAGGGGCGATAGGGGGTGGTGGATACCAACCATTTCATCAAAAAGGCGTCAAAGTCCCTGCTGATCGCAGGCTTGATAATGGCCAGGGAGGGGAACGGGTTGGGGACCCGCCAGATGGTGATTTCCGCCCAGCCATTCTGGAAAACGGTAAACTTTTAGAATTTTTCTTCCATGAAAAATTACTCTGCACAAAACATTAGTAAATCCATAATATATTAATAGATGCATTATAAAAAATAAATACACATAATGAATGAAATGAAAAACAATATTATAAATCGGCAGGCACCCCGTATAGTCAGTAATACCGCGCATCACCGTATATGCGCCACATACTAATAAGGAGAGCTACATATACCTATATTACCCTAGAACCCCTACTACCTAGTAGGGTGGGCTACATATGGGTGTATGAGGCTCGGAGCATACGATATCAACCCTCAGGTAAACCTTAACGTAGATTAACCCAAGTCCCAAATGAAATAGGAAAATAGCCGTGCACCAACACGGAATATAGCACGCGAAAGTACCCAAGAATATTATATGCGTCACCAAGTTTGATTAAGTAGATAGCTTATTCTACAAGGTTAGGGCTAAGGTTTAGGTACTACTATCACATATCAATACTAGGCGAGCCCGGTAAGAAAGGCAGATAACAACTGGTTTTTAAACTGTACCCTCAACTAATAGTTAAGGAAAGTATAAGTAAGAGTAGTAAGATGAGTAGCCCATGACAACAATAACAAGAGACAAAACATGACCGGTAGCACCAGTAGAAGCCGGGGATTAAGGGAGACTCCCAGAAGAGAGAGATCAGGGATTTAAATCAGTTACGGTAGTAAGTACGAAACTGAGGAGAAAGTAGGCTAAATAAATGAGGAAGGAAGGGTAAGAGGAAAGCGGAATATAATATATAATTATGAATATAAATATATTAAATAAATATATTATTATATATATATATAATAATAAAATATTAATAATAATCATACTATATATTAATTAAAATTAAATTTTAAATAATAATATAATTATAATAAATATATATATATAAATCTAATTAAAAAAAAAAGGAAACTAAAAGACCGTAATATGGCATAGAGTACGGCACAAAAAGATGGGGAATAATATATAGAATAATAAACTAAAAATAAACCTGACTAACACTCAACTTGTGAATACTACTTACGGAAAATATAGGTAAATACTGTATAGTACATCAAGTATATATATCCGCAGTGTGTGGGTATACGTTAACTATATATATATTATATAAGGGGGTATATATATAATATATATTAATATATATTATATATTTAATATCTATTAATAATTAATTACTTACTTATATATAATCTTCTATATATATATATATTTCATATTCTCTATAAACTATATTTATCTATTTATCTAATTATATATATATAATATATCTATCTACTTATATTATTAATATAATCTATAAATTTATATTACTAATATAATTAATTATATATATTAAGACTATATATATATTATATATATATCCAAGATCTCTTTTTCTCAATTTATTCCATCTAATATTAATCTTTATTACTATTTAATTTATACAAGTCTATTTCTATTATATCACTTCACCCTACAATGTCTCGAAAAGCTTTATTCTCAAAACGTAATCTTTTTCCTTGTTATAAATAATATATAACTAATCTATATAATATATAATATTACTATATATATAATCAATAAATATAAATATAGAATTAAATCACAGTACCTTTCTCTATTCTAATATTCATATATTATATATATATATATAATATACTAAATATATATTGTTATAGAAATAATTATTATTATTTAAATTAAATATATAATTTATATCACAGTACCTTTCTCTTATTTGCTATATTTGTCCATTTTGAGCACCACATATACTAGTTATATTTATATTTAGTCATACCATACAAAAAAAAATGTATTATTTATAATTATTAAAAATATAAATAACACGGGTGGCAAAAACAATATTATTTAAAAATTTATGAAACCTTGATTATTTAAAACATGAGAGCATCATTGAATCTAGTAGAAGTAGGAAGGGTGTTCTAGACCTTACTAGTTGAGTAGATGTAAGAATGAGCATATCAATCAAGTCTGGAGTCCGATAGCTTTACGGATAGAGGAGGGTATGTGATTGTGTGGAAAGAGGAGTCTCACTGGCTCTAATCAAAGGGTAAGGGTATGCGACTAAGAAAATTCGGAATATTAATGTCTGTTGTAAAAGCCCTGATATAAGAAGATTGAGCAAACAATTGGATAGGAGGAAAGACATTGGAGAGAATCATTGAGAATTGGAGAATTGATAAGAAGAAAACTTTAGACCACCACATCTTTTTAAGAAGGGCTACGTGAGTGCAACCACCACAGATAAATGATACATACTCCATATACATGAACGACAAACAGCAACACACTATCTAAGGTAAGGAGTTGGGGTAGTGGGAAGAAATACTAAAGACGACTCAGAACATCCTAACCCCCAACCCCCAACCTCTTGGAAGCTTGTTAAGATTAAAAACAACAACAACAACAACAACAACAACGATTTGATCCTTACAAGTAAGTTCACAAGAAAAGCAATATGAATACGATGAAACTTAAGGACAAACGAATGTTTGAGTTGAGTGTTTCCGATAAAGTTATTATAGTAGTATGGAAGGTTTTGTTGAGTGGATAGATGAATGGAATGAGTTTTTGAGGAATTGAAAACAACCATATATAATATATATATATATATATATATATATATATATATATATATATATATATATATATATATATATATATATATATATATATATATATATATATATAGAAAGATCCATTCAATTAGGAACGAGTTGAACGACGAAATGAACTAAAGAGAATATATATATATATATAAGTCTCAGAACCTCTTTAAAGTATTTTTAAAACTCCAGAGTTGTTTGTTTTGGTTCTTCTGTTTATTCTAGGATCCATTGTAATCCGAGTGAGAGGACAAGTGATGGGGGAGAGAATATATATATATATATATATTTATATATGTATATGCTAACCATCTGTTTTACTATTTCTGGTAACTGTTCAAATAAATTTTTATTATATAAATGAATAAATAAATTATTTTAAAAAAATATAAATTAAGTTATTTTGTAGCAAATTTATTTAAATGTTAATTACGGTAAAGTGAGGTGTATTTAGTCATTTATCTTTAAAAAAAAAAAAAAAAAAAATTACCATATATTCTGAAAATAAATTTAAGAGGTATTCAAAAAAAATAATTTTCCTTTTTTTGTTTTCTTTTTGTTTTATTTTTTATTTTATTTGTTA
>JABUQX010126243.1:0-12500 GCA_015478945.1 Trachelipus rathkii
ATATATATATTATATATATATAAATTAATTAATTAAATATATATATATAATATTATAATTAATATATTATAAAATATATTATAATATTAATAGTTATATGGAGTCTTTAATAGTATCAATAAGTTGAATTATACGCTAAGCAATATAATTTAGTAGATGTTAAAATTAAAAGCAAGGCTCCTAATAAATTAAATGAAGAAATTTTATTATTTTTATTTATTTAGAAATATTATTTTTCAATACAAGATCTTCAAATAGTAGTAAAAATCGATATTAGTAAGCTTTCGAATATCCAACTGGAGCCATTTATTCAAAAACGTGATAATGTTAGCATGATAATAGACTTAAAAATATAAATTCTATAAATAAATTATTAAAGAGTTAATATATTAAGGAAAGACAAACTAAGTCAAAGAACATAAACTTAAAGAGATTTAGGATTTTTTTTTTATACGACAGATACGTGTTATAATTCATTAATACAAATACTACAATTAAACCTTACCTTATCAATACACACATCTAATGTACTCATTCCAAACTACTTATTCATATTAAGTATCTATTGAATTATATTTTAGGTAGTTTATCCTAATGTTTTTATAAACTGCACCCTATCCCATATATATATATATCGTGAATAACTCAATCACGATATTATCAATAAAGACGAAAATATCACATAAACATATATAATATAACAAGACCTTATCCATGATCTCACTCAGAATCTACAGCACTCATCACACTATACATACACAGCCCTATTATACATTGTAAAAACGACTTAACATAGTAATTATACAACGTTGAAAAACATAATATAGATATTAAATTCTACAACGATATACATGAATACCTATATATATACACATACAAAGTATACCTATTTTGACCCTATCACTTCAAAACGGATAAATATTAATCGAATAAATCATTGTGGATTAAAACTATCTATAATCTTTAACAAACTACATAATGGACTAGATAATACCCCCTAGAATCATAAAACGCTCTAAAACAAATTAACTGACCTCTATAGGGCCGGATCCAAAAAAATTACTCTAAAATACATATGATTCGAGTAGCTAGGGTAATTATCAAATATCTTTATTTATCTTTTACATTTAATTACTTATTTATATTTTAGAATATTTATTATTATTAGTATATCTTCATGCCAACACGTATTGGAAAAAGGGTCCAGTTGGATCGAAAGCTCACGTTTACTACTATTTTTTGAAAAGCTCATCCTTGTATTAGAAATTATTTCTTATCAAATAAATAAAATTTATCTTTTTTTATGTTATAAAAATTAGGAGACTTTGCATAAATTACTTACGAAATAAATATTAATATAACTCCTATCGCTCAATAGTAATAATATTATCATTTTAAATATATATAATATATATTTAAGTATATATATTATTATATAAATATATATTATAATATATATATATAATATATATATATATAATAATTATAATATATATATATTAATATAATATATATATATTATAATATTATTAATTATATATATTATTTTATAAATTTTAAAACATAAATAAATTATATTCAGAATACATATATATATAAATATATATATTAATATAATAATTATATATAATTAATATATATAATATATATTATATAATATATAAATATATATATATATATATAAGTATATAATTAATATATATTAAGTATATATAATATATTATATATAAATATATTATTATATATATAATTATATATATATATTAACATTTCAATTATACAATTGAAAGAGTATTATTTGTGAATTGTCTGAATAATCTTTTAAATTCCGGAACTTAAAAATGCTTAATTCAATTAAATATTATCAATTAGAGTTATCTAATCTAATATCAGCAAAAAGAAAAAGCTGCCACAAGAACGTCTAATTACAATCATCGTTATTATTCAAGCAATGATCAACGAGATGATTACAATAACAATACGTAAAAATTATATAATTAATAATAAATAGCTTCATTTTACCATATACTCATTATTAGGAATACCTAAAATATAGCCTAATCAGTCATAAATATAAATGTTTAATGATATTAAATAATTAAAACTATGATTCGAGTGGTTTCTTCAAATTTAAGAAAAGAAAAAGTTTTAAAAGATAAAGTATGTTCTATTATTATCGTTTTGATTAAAATAGGAAGAGAGATAAGTAATGAGAGAGATAGTATAGAGAGAGAGAGTGAGAGAGAAGAGAGATGTAGAGAGTATTGGGAGAAGAGATTGAAGAGTTAGAATACAACAGAGATGAAAAGGGTCAGATAGATAACATTTCACATTGCACTTTTCACAATTTTTCTTTTCAAGCATCAACTTAATAACTTAACAACATTTTAATAACTGCAAAATAACACGTAAAAAGACCTAATTACAAATTCAGTAAATATACGATATAATATAAGCTACTTATCTTATATATTAACTTCATCAAGTTTCTAGTACTAATATGTACACTTGTTATTATTTAATTACACACAATTAATTATATTATATAAATATAATATTAATATAATATATAATTATATTATATTATACACACATATTTATATATATACACACACACACATATTAATATTATAAATAATTTTATATATAATATATACTAATATTATATTATATATAATATTAATATATTATATATTATATATATATATAAATATATTTATTAATATATATATTTATATAATATATATATATAATATATAATTTATATATATTATATATATATATATATATATAATATATATATATATAATAATATATTATAATATAATATATATATATTTAAAATAAATAATTAAAATAATATAATAATAATATATATATTAAATTTATATTTATCATATATTTATTTTTATAAATTTAAAATTTTTTATATATTTAATTTTTTATATTTTTATTATTTCATTAATAATTTATTTAGTTGATATTCCGTAGCAGCTGAAAGAGGGCTAAGATTATATATATAGCCAAATAAGCTATTTAGCTTAATATTTGTCATATAATAATCTTTTAATATTTTATATAAATTATTAAACATCTAATGATTTAACTTTTCTATCAATATATTATTGATAAAGTGAATCCTCATAAATGATAATTTTTATAATTACAAGGTCATTAAGACCTTATATATATTATATATATATATATATATTAATATAAATATATATATTAACCTAATTAATTATCCGATGTGCATTAGATTTAATTTGTAGACACGATATAATAAATATCTGATCAAGTCACCCGTTAACAACTCCATAAATCAGTGAGTAATGGGAAAATTAAATATATATAATACATATTTTGAATATTCCCAAAGTACTAAATAATGTTTATGTCCACTCCCAAAAAGTGTTACGAGAGATTTCATTTATATATGAATAATATCAATACTGATAGTATCATATATTATTCATGGTCTACTCAGTAACTTTATTACACAACCTCTACTCTCTCATCTCTATCTTCATCCACTATCTTACATATACTATTATCTATCTCTATCTCTACTATCTTACTCACCTATTCATCTAGTCTCCTCTTAATTACTCTTTATCTATATCCTATCTCTCTCTCTCTCAATCTCTTCTCTTTATTATTATATATAAATATATAATATATATATATATATATATATAACTATATTTATATATATAAATTTTTCAAATATATGTTCATTATATTCTAGCATAGATTTAAAATAATATAAATATTTTATGGGAAAAGGTTTATAAATTTCCATATATAAATAATAATTAAATTAAAACTAATTAAAGGGACTTACGTTTTATATATATATCAACACTTTACATTTGCCTTGATGGCATACATCAAAGATGTAAAGAACAAAGTCATAAACAATTTAGAACAATTTTTATAGGGCTAATATCATAAATATACATCACAATCTTACCGACTATTTCAATTGACACGGAACATCTCCATTTATTTTAAGATATGATAATAGATTATGGAAAATTATGTGAATGGGACTGTTGCTGGTTATTCAAGACTATTGAGTCGTATATACTTTAATATTTATGTATTATGTAATATTTTATCAGACCCATATTGAGTACTCAATTTTCAAGCAAAAACAATTATAGAGAATATTAATTCTATTAAGCATTATGAAGTTGTATAAAAAGTCGAATATGTTTTAATATATAATGCTTAAACTGTGCTAAGCACGAGGCAGTGGTACACCAGAGTAATATATATATAAGGATTGATGCGTGTTAATATAATATATACAGAGAAAAATATAGAAATTATATTACTATATGTAATAATTTAATATATATCTAAATATATATAATAATAATATATATTAATATATATAATTATATATTATAATGTATATAATATATTTATATATATAGTATATATATATAATCTATAATATATATAATATAATATATATATATATATATATATTATAATATTTATAATATTAATATAATATATATAATATATATAATATATATATATTTATAATATATATATATATATATATATATATATAATATGCTAAGTTATATTTATCTGCCATATATCACTATAATTAGAGAACCTCCACCTACATTAGTAATTTAGAGGGGGTACTCACATAACACTATATACCAATACGAGTTACTTTGGCATGGAAATTGTGTTAACATGTGTTTTCCTGACAAAGTGGATTATAAGCAAAGATTATCAACCTAGCTCTATGATAGCAAGCCACCCGCTACGGTACTCATACTTCAACTTATATAAGTATATCTACTAGATCACCGTGTATAGTGAATTAGCTAGATATCACAGATTGAGCTATAACTTACTTAAAGCTTAGATAAATCTAATGAAAACAGAGAAAGTTAGTAATATTAGTTAATTACTATAAATATATATATATAATGGTAAGTGATTATTCATAGTTGTGATATGTGTTATTAGCTCTTAAATTATTTAATTAGTGATTATAGTGGTATATGAGATTATAGTGTTAAATTCCTATATGTACCTAGTAAGCTGGCATTGAATAATAATATATTACATATATATATAATGAAATATATATATAATATATAATATATATATATATTAAATATTATATTAATTTTAATATTACTAAATTATATATATATATATATATATATATAATATATATATTATATATATATATATATTAATTAAATATATACCTATATATATATACTATATATATATATATATATTATATACTATTATATAATTATATATAATATTATTTATATAAATATATATATATAATATATATTATTATATAATAAAATTATATATAATTATTATTATATATATATATTATATATTAATTATATATTATATATATATGTATATATATATTAATATACATAATAATATTATTAATAATATATCAGATACGCTCCAATGTAACTACGCTATTTTTATATCGTCACAGATGTAAGCTATATACTACTAGGGAGTTCTATAATATACTATGTATTATATAATAATTAATAATAATATTATATTATTTTAATATTATATATGATAATTATAATATATATATGATATAATATTATATATAAATATATATATATATATATATATATATTATATATATTAATATATTAATATATATATATTAATATTAATATATAATATATATATATTCCTACAGGTATATTTACATAAGTTAAATTAAGTATAGCAATTGCTTATTAATATAATACCTTCTACGTATGTGAAAAGGATAAATAATTTGCACAATATCATTGTATTCACTATATATATGATATAGTGATACTTCCTTAAAACAATGGAATTTATTGATTTTGTGATTGTTATACAAATTTACTTTTATTGATGTGAAAGGTATCACAAGAGAGGTAAATGAATTAAATAAGACGTGTTTTCAATATAAAGACGCCAATAATACAGATTCGTTGCAAATTGAATATCATTATTTTATGTACTTCAAAACAAGTATTACGAGTTTATAGTCTACTAGTAACAAATGAGTCGATAAGTGAGCAGCTATATACATTTTGTTGTTTTTTTTCCTCATCTCTTAGCTTATACACTCATTTTTAATGAGAAGTGTAAGGTAAGCAAAGGAGCAATAAGGCAAGTTATTAATGTATGCATATTATATTATTAATTTAATTAATTATTATATATTTATTATAATAATATATTTATTAATTTATTAATTATATTAATAATTAATTATTTAATTTTATTAATTATTATTATTTAATTTAATAATTTAATTATTATTATTATATTATTATATTTATTAATTATTAATATATTATTATTATTATTATATTATTTTATTTATTAATTTACTTATTATATATTAATTATTAATTAATATTTAAATATTATTTAAATTTAATTTAATTAATTATTATATATTATTATTATTATTATTAATATTATTGGTAACATATTTAGGAAAATATTAACGTATAGTTTAACCTTCCGGTAATAAATTTTACATATTAATAATATATAAATTATATAATATATATAATATATATTATTAATTATATCTATATATTATAATATATAATAAATTATTATATATTTAATATATTAATATATTAATATATATAATCTATATATATATATATATATATATAATTATATTTACTAATATAATATATAATATATATAATTAATAATATTAATATAATATAATAATATAATATATATATTGTAGAATACTACCGGAGAGTGATTTTTCGCCGTAAGGCATGAATGGACGTAATACTCGGCATGAAAAATATTTCCCTGCCGGCTCAGAAACATATATTAATATATATATATATATTAATATATATATATATTTAATAATATAAATATTATATATATATAATATATATATATATATATATAATATATAATATATATATTATATATATATAATATATATATAATATATATATAAATATATTATATATAAAATTTGATTAGTGATTGAGTGAGAAAGAAATTTACGAACGTCATGAATTCAAATCGATATAGATTTATTACTTACAATATTTGATATACGTATACTGAAGATTATGCCTAACTAAAAATAATAAATATCTTATTCTATATCAAGGTATATTATGAGCGTCTTCACTTTGTAATCAGAAATATATATATATACTATATATATATTATAATAATATATATATACTATATATAAATATAATTAATATATAAATATTATATATATATTTATATATAATATATATCTATATAATATATTATTAATATATATATATATTATTAATATATATATACAAATATTATATAGTATAATTTATTTAATTATATTAGTCATATATAGTAATGAGGGAGAGGAGAGGTACATTTGCACTGTTGGTCAATATATATGTTAATGACTCCTAACATAGCTCAGGACCTATATCCATGAAGTAGCATATTTTTTAGATGAGCCCTCATATTTATTTAACTCATTTTATTTGAAGAAAACTACTTTATAATATGAGGTACCTTGTACTACTTTTTGTAGGAATACTTTACCTATTTTTTCGACAATCCCTTTGATTCTACCCATGGTCATTATCATTAGCATTAAATTTTGTATTAACCTATACTCTTGATCCTATTTAGATGAGAGTACGATTATTTTATGAGAACCCTATTTTTTTGAGAACCTATATACTAATATTATTATTTATTGAATACCACTAATTATGAGAGAACCTAATAATTTTATTATGAGCGATACAACTACCTCAATTATTTTATACGGCATAATCACTACTGATAGTTATTTGTGAGCAACCTCACTTCGAGTAATAAGGGTTGTGAGCAAACGGTTGCGTAAGCAACCGTGGTTACGTATTACCCCCTATTTTACGCCCCCTAATTTTTCGAACCGTGGGCATTTGCAACGTGTAATTTCTGGCTAAACTTATTAGGGGCTTAAGCCACCTTTTTGATGTACCCGTATACTATATATATTATTATATATAATAAATATATAGTATATATATATATATATATATATTATACTATAATATGATATTATATATATATATATATATATATATATAATATATATATATATATATATATATTATATAATATAATATATAATATATACTATATATATATATATATACTATATATATATATATATATATATATATATATATAATATATATAATATATATTTATATATATAATATATATATATTAATATATATATATATATATATATATATATATATTATATATATATCTATATATTTATATATATAATATAAATAATTTATATATATATATAATATATAATATATATATATATATATATATATAGTATAGGTAATAATTATATATATATATATACTATATATATATATATATATATATATATATATATATATATATATATATATATGCAGAGTATATATTTATATCATTATTTTTTATTATTATTATTATTAATATTATTTATTCATTATATTATTTATTATTATTAATTATAATTATATTATTATTATTAATTATTATTATTCATTATTATTATATTATTATTATTATTATTATTATTATATTATTATTATTTGTTATATTATTATTTTATTATTATTATTATTAATTATTATTATTAATTTATTATCATTATTATTATTAATATTATTATTATCATTATTATTTATTTTTGCCCATATATAATTATTTATAATTCTGATATATCTATTTATATCTTTGAGATATCTTTCCATTTATTGTTATTATTTTTATTATTATATGCTAACCAACTGGTATTTTTTGGATTTACTTTATTACACATCGTATGGAGTGATTATTTAGAGGTTATCCCATCAGTGTATTATATAATTCGAGATCTCACTTCACTTCCCTTATTACTTATTATTGAGTTCTTATCATGAGTGTATTATCATTTATTTTATCTCATGCGACGATGGAGAATTGTAACTGTATACCAAAATGATCGATTTGTGTCTTTGCCTCATGTAGTGTATCGTAGTCTTTAGTATGGCCACATCTGCGTGCCCTATGGTGTTTTCATACGCAGCATGTTAGAGATCGTTTGGCATGTAATTGGGCCGTCAAATTTATGTGCCCACCGCCCTCTATTTATTGTCTTGTTGAGCACGCACCTCGTTTAAAGGACTAATTCACTACGTACAGTTATGTTCGTCTCTATCTCTATATGATCGCCAGAGTATGTCCATTTTTACGATACTTTTGTGCTACTCACGTTTGACTCGTATCGACGTATTCGCACACCATTATCTAACCTCACTAGCTCTCATCTAGGCCGCATCCACACTGTACTATATTTCTAACACTATGAGACTTAGTGAGCTACAATTGTGCTTTCAACACACAATCGAATACAGTCAATTATTGAGCTTGACACGTGTATCGACCGACTTAAGATAATTTCGCCCACAAGGTGAATCTGTATTAGTTGTTCTAGGCGCTGCCAATAGTCCTTTTTTTGCGTCATGTATGGGATATCAAATTTATTGTGAGCTCCATCACAAATTCCTGTCCGCTGCTAGTGTTCTAGTGTTAAATATGGTTGAGATTCCTCACATTCACTCTATAGTAAGGTAGGACTTTAGCCCTTTTTTGCTATCTTAAACTATTGTTTGACCATTAGATATTTATCGCCTTATTTGAACCTTACTATATATATATATATATATACCAATTAGGGTTCATATTTTGAACTATACTAAACTCACTAACTTTGATTGAGCTTTGAATTGAGTTACAAATTACTACCTAGTAAGTAAAAGTACCTTATAGGTAGTATTGATTCTAATTTAGTGTTTATCATAATATGATAATTACCTAATATGTATATAGAGTATGCCAGGTGAAGTTGCTACAGGCTGAGTGACCTATTATAAAGTGATGCATAAGATTCCTGCCCGTATGTCTTAAATATGTAGTGCTCTCCGATAAACTTGATATGCACCAAGATGGGGAGGAGTTAGCCACAATCGCGCTATATATAGCTCCAGAGAGAAGTACGTGCATCTTCTCTCTCTCTCTCTCTCTCACATTACTCGGCCCAACTGAGTGCCACTTTTTCCAAGCCTTTTTCTAGCCTCCCTCTGTCAGCCCGAATAGCCCTACTATGTATCTACCCTAGTGCTAATCTCTCATCGTCATGAGGAATCGAATGTGCGTCCATCTATATCTAATCACAAGCTGTCGCCTTCAGATCCATCGCTTCCCTCACTCGTCTTAGTCTCACTTTCTCTAACACTCTCATAACTTCCCATACCATCCATTCACTCATACCATGTACACCGTCTCTCTCTTCATCATATCATACATGCGTCACACTTATTCTCAAATGTTTTCGTGTCTACCAAACCGAGCGTTACATTATCACTCCGTGCCAACTTTATATTTCATTTATTCACTCCATAAACACTTCATAATTTTTGCAGCCCTCCTTACTTACTTAGCTACACTCAAATACTCAAACCCACATGACTTAATAGTCTATCTTCTCCTTTGCACTCACTTATTCTCCATTTTATATAATATAAAAGATAGGTATTCCAAACCTTTGATCGCAAGCCCAAAATGGTAGATGCTAGGTCGAACCCTTGTGACTTGCCACTCATATATATACTCCCTGCACTAATGACCTCAACTTTGATGCTTATTGATATATATTTATCACTTTGGATTATGACCATCTAGTCATTATTATACCTTCTGACATGATATGCCTATATATATATATACATATTGTATGACCTATTCAATTATTTTGAGTGACTCACTTTATATGTGAGTCATTCTTTGGATAACCACTTATATATTGATGATATTACCCTCTTTGAAATGTAAATCATACTTTTTGAGGCTAATACTCTAAGATCATAAGCCGCCAACAGGGCTCACGGTGGAGCCCTTCGCGCAAAACAGTACAAATATTACCCTATAGTCAACATACCGCAAGTAGTTTGCGAACACAACTCTTAATATTCGTTATTAAATATGGAATATTGAAAACGAACGAATTCAACAAATTTTTTTCCGGCCGCTCCATCAGGAGGGCATTACGCGTACAGAAACATTGTCCGTCTAACTCTCGTTCTCAGCGCCCGCGCAATATTTTTGATTATACACAAAAAGGACATAAATTCACTAGACAGATCGATCTCTGAATCATTGCACCCGGATTAACTGTTGGGCTTCACCTCTCCTCTTTCTCATCTGGTTGGGCTCGTTTCTTCTTCTGAGTGCGTCACACTACACTGGCCCGCTCGCCAGAGAGAAGAAGTCATCTTTGCTAGAATGTGGCGCTCTCCCGGCGGCCATAGCTCCACTCAGATTGACTATTCTCTACAGCTATATAGACGTTACTGGGCTTCAACCTAATCTTCTAAATCTTCTATAAGAAGTTGAAAATAAATTGAGTAGACAATTAATAAAAATAAGGAAAAATTCCCAAAGATGCCAGCTTCCAATCAGAATCTGTATTAAGATAATAATACATATAAATAATAATATATATATAATATATATATATATATATAATATATATATATATATATATATATATATATATATATATATATATAATATATATATATAAATATATATATATATATATAGTCTGTGTATATATGTGTGTGTAGTGTATTGTGTTTTCGAATAAGTGTACAGAGATACTTTTGCTATGAAAACTTATATTATACCAATTAATTACGGAAATTCAAAATTTTTTTTTTTCGATTTTTCATGCTCGAAAATTAATTATTTTTTAAAGCTCTTAAAGGCACCGTAGTTCAATGGACAGAGAAATAGATAGAGAAGCAGTTAGAAACAGATAGACAGACAGACAGACATATAGACAGACTGACTGACTACTGACTGACTGACTGACTGACTGACTGACTGCACTGACTGACTGAATAGACTAGATAGATAGATAGATAGATAGATAGATAGATAGATAGATAGATAGATAGATAGATAGATAGATAGATAGAAGTACACTACAGAAAATGAATATAATTGAAAAGAAAGATCGATAAAAATTTAATTATACTTCAATTCATACAAAATTTTTATTTTTTTGTTATTTATCGTCACTTCACTTTTTACGATCCATGGTCACTTACAGTACTGTATTTATTTAAAAAAAACTGTAAAAATTCTTGAATATTAAAAAGAAATACAGTATTAAGCAAGAGTTACTGCGCGCACTTTCAATTACCGCTCGGGACTGAGCCAACTGACGATCAGCTGACTCGCCGACCACGTAGGAGGGACGAATATTGACTTTTCGGGCGAATATCAAACAAAATTTTCAACGAAAAAACAAGAAGAGTTTCAAAAAAGTTTTCTAAGAAATTAGGGATTTTAAAACACTTAATGAAATCTTTCATGCTTAGTTGATTGTTCTGTATAAACACGACGCTTTT
>JABUQX010126243.1:17500-20000 GCA_015478945.1 Trachelipus rathkii
AATTTGTAATAATAATAAAATACCCCTGGTGTATTTTCACCATGCTGGGATTTCAATCCTGGACCCTAGCAGATGAGCGTGCAAAAGTGTTTGACCAAACATGCCAAGATGAGCTAAAAGAAGAATCCCGAGAAATACTTCCTGCTGCCCACGTGTCAGTACTCGCTAGTGCTCCCTCCGGCTCACACTCGGCCTAGGGTCCAAACGGATACCGCGCATTCGTGAAGAATACCAGGAACCGAGGATTAAGAAATACAATAAAAAAAAATTTTTATTACTATGAAGTTTTTGGATTGCAGCTTTATTCGCAATTTTTATGTATTCTTAATCCCGCGGATTCCTAGTCATTCTTCCACCATGCGTGGTACCACGCCTGTTTTGGCCATACACGCCCGAGTGTGAGCCGGGAGGAGCACGAAAGGAGTACTGAACGCGTGGACAGCAGAACTATTCCGGGTTCTTCTTTTTAGCTCATGGTGGCGTAGTGGGTCAAAAACTTTGCACGCTCATCTGCTTAGGGTCCAGGATCGAATCCCAGCATGGTGAAAATAAATACATCAGGGGTATTTTATTACTATGAATATGATTGCAGATTATTGTAATTTAATATATATATATAATTATTATATATATATATATATATTATATATTATATATATATATATATATATATATATATATATATATATATATATATATATATATATATATAATATTATATATACTATATATATATATATATATAAATTATATATATATTATATATATTATATATATACGTATATATTATATATATATATATATATATATATATTAATAGTATATAATATATATATATATATATATGTATAATATATATTTTTCTATATATAGTACATATATATAGTTTGTTTAAACATTAATATGAAAAAAAATAATTGCAGTCATTCTTGCATAAAAAAAATGAAGTTGACAAGAAAAATTGGAAAAGAAGTAAAACACTACCATTCGAACGTTTCAAGATGACATATACGATGTTTTGAATATCCAGAAGTCAAGACACCAGTTCCTTTAATTGCTAAGGGTACTGTTATGGACAAGGGAAATAGATTGCAGGAGAGCAGTATGGAATATTTTTTTAGTGGCTACAGATATCTGAACAGCCCGGAAGAGTATAACTAACTATTTAAGCTTTTCGGATCTGCAGCTAACACCACCCTGCAGTTATGTGGGAGACGGGATATAATATATATATATATATATATATATATATATATATATTATGATATTATATATATATATATATATATATATATATATATATATATATATATATATATATATATATATATATATAATATTTATATATATATATATATATATATAATTCGACCATCATCGAGTGTGGGTGGCTGGGCAACGTGGAAACCAGGAGATTGGCGAAAAGGCGAAACATGAGATGGGGAACTGCAAAAGAATAAATAAAATCCGAAGGGTTATTCGAGGGAGGACTGAAAATCTGAGGAGGAAACTCAAAAAATGCTGTGGGGATTTTTTTTTTTTTTTTTTTTTTTTTTTTTTTTTTTTTTTTTTATTTTTTTTTTAGAAGAAAGTGCTTTTGGGTTTAAAGTTTCAGTAACTGGGAAATAAAAAAAATATTTTACAGATCTAGAATTTTAAAATTTTAAGTATTTATATTATTTTCATTTACAATCCGAGATGAAGTTGCAATAATTTCCAACCAAATTTAGCTATATTAAGTATTTTTAATGAAATACAAAATTAAAAAAATAAAAGAAAAGAAATTTGAAACTTCAAAGTCTAGGAAGAGTGAAACTGCATTTCTTGAAGTTGTCGAGTCATATGATGAAATTACATAATTCTCTTCATTATGTAAACCCCTTTCTATCATATTTAACTTTACGTGAATGTGGTGTGTTAAGTTTAGAAGTTTATCAACCACAATAACACGCTGCAGTCTTTGCAGCTCTGCTGGAAACGATGCTATATATATATATATATATATATATATAATATATATATATATATATATATTATATAATATATATATATATATATATATATTATATATATATATATATAATATAGTATATATATAGATCTATTTATAATTATTTGAGGAATGGTTTTCTAAAGTATTCTGGGTTTAAGAGTTTCGGGTCAGAAGGAAAAGATGCTGAACCAACTGATATGGCGAAGGCCCTACATGGGAGTTGTTATAGATAAATTATAATCTATCTATACCAACTTCCAGGTAGGACATTTGCCCTGGTCAGTTGGTTCAGCACCTTCTCCTCTGGCCCGAAAACAAGTTAAACTTAAGAACACTTAAGAAAATAATTTCTCGGTCAATGGTTTCCGAACGCCTAGTTCCTCGAGTTAAAAACACTCTCAGGTAAGGGTTTTCGCCCCTTTCAAAGAACTAGCATCTTCTTCCCATTAGCCTCAAAACTCGTTCTTCCAGAGCTCTCCAGCGAATCGTGCTCTAGGCAATATAAGT